>OX578140.1:106357467-106574967 GCA_951213105.1 Amaurobius ferox
GAAAGTTTAGAAAAATACACAGCAAGAATGGCAGTTATGACAGTTATCTGATAAAAAATATCTGATGTGGGCAGCATATGATTTTATAATGGAATGAATTTAATTCTTTCACATTAAAGAGATAATGAAAAAATCCACGCCACAGTGTTTGTAATGTTGAACTGTATATTTGGCGCTTTTTGGGATAACAACATGTAAAGCTATTTCGTGCTCAATTAACTTATATTTTACACAACACTACATTAACAATTATTAATATTGAGAGCATTCTCAAGCAATATAATCCATATATTAAAATATTTTAATAAGAAATGCATCAAATAGGCGTCATTTTCATCAAATTGGCGTCATTTTTGCAAATCGCCAAATTGGCAATATTTTGCTAGATTACTCGCCAAGTTCGTCATATGTTTCGTTAAGTACAAGCAAACAGAGAGAAGCGCATTTCTTTATACTAGAGGATATGCCCACAATATGCAGGAATTTAAAAATGCGCAAAGCCTCCTATTTAGCTTTATTTTTACCAATTTGGCCACACTTTTGTCAATCTGGCAATATTTAAAAAAGTGGCCGAATTTGAGACATCCCGCTAAATTTTTTATCAAGTATTACGGACATGCGGAGAAATAAGTTATTCTTATAGTCGTATGTCATATTCTGTCCAAGATTTTGAATTTTCATCAGTTAATCGTCATTTTCATTGATTTAGCGTCAATTTGATTAATTTGGCGACATTTTCGTTAATTTAGCAGCATTTAAAAATACTCGCCAATTTGAAGTTATGCCGCCAAAATTCGTCGTTAGAGTTTCACCAAGCATTACAGACGGAGAAATTGGTTATTCTTATAGTAGATTCCTATATTATTTCCAAGATATTGAAATTTCATCAATTAGACGTCATTTTCATTAATTTAGCGTCATCTTTATCAAGTTGGCAACATTTTCGTCAATTTGGCAACAATAAAAAAATTTCGTTAAGTTGGTTATATTCCCTAATTTCGACGACAAAATTTCGCCAAGCGCTATAGACGGAGAATAGGTTATTCGTATAGTAGATAAACCACTAATGGCGACCAAATACAAAACTATTACCGAAAGTAATTTCTGTTATAATAGATGCGTAGATTCTTTCCAAGATATTGAATTTTCATCCATTAGGCGTCATTTTCAGTGATTTGGCGTTAATTTAATCAATTTGTCGACATTTTTGTCAATTTGCCAACCTTACAAAATTCCACCAAGTTGGCGATATTCCACCAAATTCGTTGCCAAAATTTCGCCAAGCGTTATGGACGGAGAAATAAGTTATTCTTATAGTAGACGACTAATGGTATCCAAATACAAAACTATTACTCAAAGTATCTTCTCTCGCGAATGGAATGAGCTAGATCCTTGAAAACGATGATAACAAATTTATCGCATAGTATTACATATGAAAAGTGAACATATTCGCAATAAATAATACTTTTTCTTTTTTTTAAGTCATTTTTTGATAAATTTATTTTAAAAATGTGCAATATCTCGAGAAAGGTGTATACTAGCGTTCTAAAATTTATGGTTATCGTTTTTAATTGAAATACTACATAAGAAATTATTTTTTACGTAACTTTAAGGTTTTGATAACTCATAACTGAAGGTTTCGATTTTTTTGACGATTTTTCAAAATTTCATTTCAAAATTTGAGAAGCTTCCGAACATTCGATTGAGTTAAAAAACAGCAGACTTTCAGAATACACTTTTTGTAATTTTTGTAATAAATTTCATTTGTGCGTCAGAGATCGTCGGCACAGACTAACTAACTCACAGACTCACAGACATCACCTCAAAACCGTATGATTCGTGTTCAGGAATGTCTGATAGATTATACATTATACTATGTATATAGGAAAAGTAATAACAATGTGTATATAAATAACATTGATAATATGCATGTTTTGTCGTGTTTGTGTGTTAGTCACATCATCACGGGGGAACAGCTACGTCAAATTTGATAAAATTTCATGGTAGTATTGGAATAGCATCACTTAAAATTTAGTCCGTGTCGAGTTTCTAAAACTATGCGTAATCGGGTTACTTATAATCAAAATAGATTTATCATGCATAAAGCATTGATTAAGAAACAATTTCCAACTGAAGTGCAATTTTATTTAAACATCTCTAATACGATACATTCAGCGGCGATATTTTTAAAATTATCTTAGTACAATAATTTGAAACTTCAATTTTCTTAGAAAAAGGTAATGATGTAAAATCACTTTCTTCTCTATCTAAGTAAAATCAATTAAAATTCCATTCATATCACTTATATTCCAGATTTCAGAGCTAAATAATTTTGCGTTCAGCAGTTCTTATACAATTCATTTCACAATGGCTTGTTTTGTTTACATTTTGCATACGTTAAAATTAGACTTCGCTTAATGTAGAAATAATCAAAGTTTAGTGATCATTTAAAATAAAAAATATTGTAATAACACAGAATTTAGAAACACAGATGAAATGCAAAAATATAGCTGTTTCAGCACGGATGGAACACAAAATATAAATACAAGAAAGATCAATAATACATAAAGCATTGATAATAAAACACTATCCAAATGTATTTTTATTTAAACATCTCTAAAATACGATACCTTCAGCAGCGAAATTATTTTAATTATCACAGAACTATAATAATTTAATTTACTTGGAAAATTTAAACCATGGTACGTTCTAACTCCATGCTTAAAACTTCATTCAAACTTCATTCAAATGACGTCATCGAAATATAAATTGTTTGGCGCTATATGTAAAATCAGTGAGCATTTCATTCATGCGCTTTCATTACAGACTCCAGAGTTAAATAATTGTGCTTGAAAAAAGTCAGCAATTCTTATATAACTCATCTTACAATCACAAGTTTACATTTTAAATTCATTAAAGGTAGGCTTCGTTCTAGAAATAATCGAAGTTTGGTGATCATTTAAGCTCAAATATATTGTAACTGCCGTGGCGCAGAAGATGGATGCACAGAAAAAACGCAAAAATAAAGCGGTTTTGGGACGGATGCAACAAAAATTTAAATTAAAAAGGACTTTAAAAATCACGGTTTTGACACAAGATGTATGCCATACTTCATTTTGAAGTTCGCCACGTGACCACTTCATATAATATGGGTGTCATTAATATTTTAATTTTTATTTAAAATACTACCGAACATATTTTGCTGAATTTTTTTATATATATTTTATAGGATAATTTGAATATTTTCGAAAATTTTCGAAGCAATTTGTGAATTTTACTTGCGTTTAAAAAATGTTTGAAAAATTAGGTCCCGTGGGTTCAATGTATTTGATATTTTAAACCCGGTTCAATTAAAAACTAATTGGGTGATATTATTCATTTACATTCCCATATGTTCCACAGACCGTTTCAATAACATACTAAAATTTCCTTCTGATAAAGTCACTTTTACGTCAGTTATCATGCGAACGACCAATTTTGATGGAAAATGTTTTAGCTTCGAGTAATGGTTCTATGTTTTGAAGAGTTCGTTATGGTCGTTTCAACTTCATGTATTTGGTGCATCGAAGTCGGCTTCAGGGGGGTGCTTGCTCCCGGATGTGTTTGCCGCAGACTAGAAGCATTCTGTAACCGGGGTTCAGAAGGAAGGGGTCACAATCCCCCTTCGTCTATTTTTTGGCACGGTGCAAAAATTACAAGCAGTACGTAATGGAAGCCTGTTTATTTTAAACGCAATCGGATAATCGGAAGCCCAAATTTTTGGTTGACATTTTGAAAAAAAATATCAAAAAATAAAAATTTTAATAATGTTACGTAAATAATAATGCCTCGTAATTTTTTTATTAGAAATAGGCTGACATTAACTTTTGAACACTAGTATACACCTTGGTCAAGATATTACAATTTTTTAAAAAAAAATTTTTAAATCGTAGTAATAAATATTCTGAAGTATTAAATATTCTGAAATATGTTCACTTTTCATATGTAATACCTTGCGATATTTTTTTTAACATCATTGTCGTCGATCTAGATCATTTCACTCATGAGAGCAGATATTTTGTGTAATAGTTTCTTATTTTGACGCCTAACGATTCGCCAACAGTCATTTATATATACGAAATACACTTCTCTATGTTTGTCTGTAACGCTTGGTGATAAAATTGGCGAACGTACCGAGTAATTTAGCGAAATATCGCCAAATTGGTAATATTTAGCTTCATGTTGACAAAGATATCGTCAAAATTAGCAAAATGACGCTAAGTTAACGAATATGAAGCCAAATTGATGACTTAATAAATAAAATATATGTACTTTATTGCTTATAACAAATGCTATAAATTTTCATAATTGCTAATTTAGAGTTGCGCATAATATAAGTTAATTGGTTCATTCAAAATATTTTTACATATTGTCTTACGGAAAAGCGTCAAATGTACTATTAAAAACAATGTGCCGTTGATCTTATATAATTTTTTCATTGTGAAAGAAATAAATTTTTCTTATATAGAGAAAATCGTATGTTGCCCACATTATATATTTTTTAATTTTCTGTGGTTATTGTTAACTTGGATAACTCCGTCCATGTTTCAAAACAAAATATATAAATTAATATATACATATACATATATATATATATATATATTCAAAATATATACATAGTATATGTATATATATATATATAATACACTTAATAAAAGTATTACAATCATTATAACCGTTAATTATTTATACTTTTGAAATTAAAACGATTATAAAGATATTTCTAACTTTAAATTATTTTTAACTAAAATAAATGTTTCAAACCTTAAATTAGATAAAAGCAAACAAAAACTATTTAAAAAATTAAATAATAAAATTATATAAATTACACAAAATACTATGCTTAAAAGAAAAATAGTTAATCTGGTTGAACTTTCGTTTGAAACGTCAGATTGCAATTAAAGTTTAAAAGTAGAATTGGAGTTTACAAACGATGAGGAAGACTTATATTTTGTAACATACAGCCATTTTCGATTTGAGTTATAAATAATACAAGCTGAGCAACACCAACTGCAATTCAGTCAGGTACGTTTTAGACTATTGGAATTCTTCAGAATTCTGGATTTGTACGCTTCGAAATTGAAGACTGCTGAGAGTAGGAATCTTTGGACTGAGAACAATAGCAACGTGAACATGGAGCAAAAATTTCCATCATATTCCATGTGATAGGTAAATGTAATTGGAGTTGTGCGGAATGCAGGCCTCATATGCAAAAGTTTAAAGTCACTTTAAATCCCTTTGTTGGAAATATATATGAACAGGAATTGTTTTGGCCGGAAAATTTCCAGATATATCACAAATATTTTTAATTGATTGTAGAAAAAAAAATAGTTTTTATCCATTTCTATTTTTCTTGAACGTTAGCTGCAGGGTTCGCTCGATATTTTTGTGCAGTCAGTTAATGAATAATGTAGGGGAAACCGGGGTAAGATGACGATGTTAACGAATTTGATTCTTTTTTAATTCGTAAAACTTATAATACATATTTTTTGCAACATGAATAAGTTATTCATACGTTCCATTATTAATTAAAAGAATTATATCGGATGATCTCCTAAATTAAGCAATGTAAAAACATGTTTTAACATATTGTCAAAAAAAAAATCATCTTGCCCCAGTGCTGGGGCAAGATGACAACTCGCAAATTTTGACCTAACAAGATTTTGAGGTATTTAAAGAACGTGCAAAACACTAATAGAGTTTAAAGGTGTACAATCATTAATGAATTATGTTATTTACAAAAGTCACATATGAATTTCCTTCCTTCGCATCCGGTACAGTCTTCATGCCACCAAGATACGCATTGAGAGCAAGCACAGTATCCATTCTTCGTCGGGTGGATCAATATAAAGTTCGCCACAAGCTGGGCAGTTAACATCCTTGCTCTTTTGATCTGCGCTTACCTCGAAAAACAATTGTTTAGCAATTATCTTCTTATTTCACTGTGTTTTCTTTTTTTTCCATTTCATCCTTTGAATTTTGTGTCTCAAGCAACAAATTTCTTATTAGTGAACTTGTTAAAACACTAGTTGACATTTTTCTTCTCTTTTTTGTTGATCTTTTAATTTGTGGTAAAGGTTTAAAGTTAAATATCGATGGAGGAGGAGAGCATCTTGATCCCGGAATTTGTTCACAGTTGGGATTATCTACATTTACAGTGTCGCTATCATTAGTACCTAAAGAAATAGGCGTGCTTTCATTTGTGGACGATGACGGACTTCGTCATCTTGCCCGCCGAACTTCGTCATCTTGCCCGAATGACTAAAAGAAACAGCATGGTTGGTGTACGGTAAACTATGCATCAGATTTAAACTATGACAGCTTAGCTGAGTATTTAATACTATAAAGTGTAACCATAAATTATATCAGGATTTTATGACTTATCTTTAAGTAGCTCAAGCGTATTTAGTACAGGCTGAAAATAGTTTCAAGGATCTTAATAAAGTTTGACTAGGAATATAAATTGTACGTGTAACAAGAATGGGGCCTTCCGCATGCGATTAGTTGCTCTGATATAGGGGATTGTACCTACGCTCGTCAAATGCTGCCACCTAAGAATAAAGTCGTTAAAACTGTGATTCGTCATCTTTCCCAGCTCGTCATCTTACCTCGGCATCCCCTATATATTTAAGTATTTATAATTTGAAATTAGTGAAACATATATATTGAAATAATTAGGTCACATAATTCGCAGAGTCCACTTCGGCGATAAGATGCTACAATTATGTCCAAGTATCTCAACGGTAGAACCTCGGCTGAACAGTATGAACATACGTGGCTCGATTCTTGGTTGGAGGAGCTAGGTTCTATACAATGACGACCGAACAAATCAACCTTGTAGGTCAGTGAAAATATATCGGTATGTAAGAGACCTAAGCATACGACTACCATAGATTCAATGGGTGCCCTCTAGAATATTGAATGCTGATTTCAAATCGGGAGGTCAAATACCATGATGGAAGATAAACTGGAGCATAAAAATAACAAGAGGCTAACCTAGGGTTAAAACAGCAAGGAATGGTCAGTCATATTGTCAGTTGCACGTTAATTTGACATTAGAGGGTGGAGAATACAGAGTATACTTTGACGATAAGAGCTTGTTGTCCCAATATATATCTCAACGGTAGAGCGTAGGCTAGTCGGTACGAAGAGCCGTGGTTCTAGTTCTTTAGATCCAAACCTAATCAATACTGATTTAAAGAAAGAATTAATAAATATATTCTACCATCTGTAATAATCCGAAGATGCACCATCGCATTTAAGAGCATTTTAAAATGAATAATAGACAAACGCCCAACTGATGAAAGTACTAAAAGGAATAATAGTTGTAGCTTAGATTTCTTACAAAAATAGGTGATGCAAATAATCAAAATTTTAGGATTTTGTGTTGCTCTCTGCTTCATTTCATATTACGCTCTCGAATTTTCTAATATAAGGAACAATTGAAAACTTGCGTAATCTGAACCTTACGAAACATTTAAGCCAAAACTTATTAAAAACAAAGTTTAAGAATGCAAATAAATATATTCATTCGAAACAATATGCTGATAATATAAAATGCATTCGGAAATTGAAAAGTAATTTCACTTAATAATGGAAAAGAATGATATACGTTATTGATAAAGATTTCTTGATTATATGTTCTGAAATATAGAATGAAAATATAATTTAAAATATGCTTTCAAAATATGCAGATGTTTTAGAATATATATATCACTACGAAATGATAAAAGCATAATTGCAGCATTATATATTTTGAATTTAGCATTTCGCATCCTAGACAAATAGTACAAGAAAGATCAATCATGCGTAAAGCAATGATTATGAAACACTTTCCAACTGAAATGCAATTTTATGTAAACATTTTTAAAATGCGATACATTCAGAGATAATATATTTTAAGTTATGATAGTACTAAAATAATTTATTATATTTGAAAACGGAAATCTTCATCTAAAAAAATGACCTTTATTCAAATGGCTTCATCGGAATATGATCGTTTGGCTCTCAATGTAAGGAAATGAATATTCCATTTATACACTTTTATTCCAGATTGCAGAGTTAAATAATTTTGCGTGAAAAAAAATCAGCAATTTTTGTACAACTCTTCATGCAATCACTTGTTTACATTCTGCATCTTTTAAAATTAGGCTTCGTTGTAGAAATAATCAAAATTTGAGAGAAGAAAATTTGAGAGTAGAAATAATCATACTTTTTGAGATAATTTGAATATTTCCAAAATTGTCGAAGCAATTTGTGAATTTTAACTTCGCTTAAAAAATGTTTGAAAAATTAGGTCCCATAGGGTTCTATGTATTTCAATTTTTCAACACGGGTTCAATCCAGAGCTAATTAGGTGATATTATTAATTTACATTCCCATATATCCCACAGATTGTCCCAACCACATACTAAAATTTCATTTTGATAAAGTCATTTTTACGGCAGTTATCGTATTAACGGACAGACAGAATGAACAAAGTCATAAACACTTTTTAACTATGTTGTAAAATGTTAAAAAGAACAAACAAAAATCCTGATTAAAAAACTGAAATATAATGTTTCTCGGTATAAATTTTTCTATAAATTTTATGATATCGGTTTCATTATTTCCTAATTTTTGTATAACATGCGGAAATATTTTTACTTGAAGTATTTAACTCCATATTCGTTTTAAATATAGAGTAAATTTGAAATGACCAGCCAGCCGCATCTAATGGCTCTATTTAGATATGAAAATAGCAAGTTACGTTCTAACAATATAAGCATGTTTTATGCTAACTAGATATTGCAATTTTAATGAGCAAATGCGTCGTTTGACAAGCAGCGCGCTATGAGTATAAGTGATAATAATATCTCGCATTCACTATCAATGAATAGTTCAGACTGATTTGATTAATATTTAATAGACACTGAGAATGGTTGTGAGAGACACAATTCTGAATTTTTTAACACTTTACAACAAAGTTGAAAAGTGTTTATGACTTTGTTCATTCTATCTGTCTGCCTGTCTGTCTGTCTGTCTGTCTGTCTGTCCGTTAGCACAATAACTGCCGTAAAAATGACTTAATCAAAATGAAATTTTAGTATGTTGTTCAAATAGTCTGTAGGACCTATGAGAATATAAATGAATAATATAACCCAATTAGTTTTGGATTGAACCCGGGTTGAAAAAACGAAATATATTGAGCCCTATGGGACCTAACTTTTCAAACATTTGCGGATTTAAAATTCACAAATTGCTTCGAAAATTTTAGGTAATATTCAAATTGTTCCATAAAATATATAAAAAAAATTCAGCGAAATATATTCAGTAGTTTTTTAAATAAAAATTAAAATAACTATAACACCTCTTATATGAAGCGATCACATGACCATGATATGAAAAGATCACGTGACCCACTTCAAAATGATATATGGCATCCATCTTGTCTCAAAATCGTGATTTTTATTCTTTTTAATTCATATTGAGTGTTGTATCCGTCCTAAAACCACTTTATTTTTGCTTAAATTCTGCGCATCTACATACTGAATCAACGCAATAAAATATTTTTGAGTTTAAATTCTCATCCAAATTTGATTATTTCTACAACGAAGCCTATTTTTCACCTATGTAAAATGTAAACAGCAAAATATGTAGAATGAGTTGTATTAGAATTGTTGTATTTCTTTAACACAAAATCATTTAATTCATGGAGTCTGCCTAGCTGATATGAATGAAATATTCATTGATTTTACAAAGAGAAGGACGATTTTTTTCGATGAGGTTTTACAAATAGAGTTTAATTACTTGCAGCTCCATGGTCTTACTTTTTAAATAAAATAAATTATTATAGTATTGTGATGAATGACATGAATCGGAAATTATTTATGAATGAAATGCTGCTTTTATAGAAAGAGCCAGGAGTGTTAATTTTTCTATGACGTCATTTGAATGAATTTCAGTTGTTTTCGATGAAGTTTTCAAATATAATAAATTATCGTGGTATTATGATAATTCTAAAATTATTACCGAGGAATGTATCACATTTTAGAGATGTTTAAACCAGGCAATTTATATTTCAATGCCGTCATTTGAATGAAGTTCATTTTTTTCGATGATGGTTTAAGTTTTCAAATATAATAAATTAATGTAGTATTGTGATAAGTTTTAAAATATTACCGAGGAATGTATTGCATTTCAGACATGTTTAAGCAAAATTGCATTGAAGTTGGAAAGTGTTTCATAATCAATGCTTTAAACATGATTGATCTTTATTGTTATTACATGCTACGAAAAACATTAGTAAAATACATAGACAATGTGAATTCTACCTTACTTTAATCAAATTGTTGTGCTCTCCATTATTGAGCGTTTAATATGTCTATTTCATGTAGCTATATAATCATGTTTTTAGTGCAGCGGCTAACATTAGCTGAACGATTTCACTCTTGATAGAGTTCATCTACACGAACTACCAGATAAAGTTACGGCAGCCGGGAAAATCATAAATTCGATAATGTTTCAATTATGCGATGATCACTAAAGTCAGTCTTGATATAGCTAGTTCATAGAATATTGAGCTCGTATAAAAGAAGATCTACAAGGCCAGGTATATAGTAGCAAAATCTGTCAATAAAGGCCACTTTCAAAAAGGTTTTTGGGGTACCAATCATTCTGTAGACAAATTTCGCCAGGAGTTTTGAAAAATTATAGAACATGACAAATTGTCCTGCTTCGAGTATAGTTTAAGGCTTGCTAATGACAATTAACGAGAACGAGACCTTTCCAGTGTTGCTTTCTGTAATTTAAATGATATTCCAAGCATTGAAACGCGCGATATCGAATTTTTATGTGGTAAATTTTAGTCTGACCACGTTATTTATAAACCATTTATAAATTCGATTCCCACTACGTAAAACGACATAGTATATCCTTGGACATTACAAGTGTTTTTATTTTCTCTGTGAGCACATATTAATATGTAAGGAGAGTGCGGAAATCACGTCGAAAATTGAAACTCGAGTTTTGACAGATCTACATGTGTAGAAGAATATTGTTGGGATTGTTAAAAATACTCATTGTATTAAAAACAGCTATTTCGTTTAGCTATGGACATATAATACTGTAAAGTAAAATTTTAAAACTGCTAAAACTGCTGTCAAAATTGCTAAAATGTTGTTAGAAACACAGAAGAAACCAAGTCAGTAACTGTATCAATTGATTATTAAGTCAAAAATTAGCTTCATTTTCAAGATATAATGATAGAGAATCAACTCCAATCCAAATACTCTTTAATGCTTATCTACTTTCTCTGTCCTTATATCCTAAATCCGTCTCATGTTTGCATCTGAAACCAGTTAATATTGTTGCTAATTTGCTGTATGATGTTTTATGAGCAAAATGTTACATTTTAGCGTATCTATCTATTTATTGAAACGTTAAAAAAGGAGATAAAATTATCTTGTATGGAAAGAGGTGAAATGAAATGAACTAAATGAAATAATTTGAATTATTTTTTTATAGATGTTGTTAATGGTTTAGTGAAATAGGTATACGCTTCAATCGTGTCATTTTAAGTGTTTATATGATATGTATATAAATGCACTATAGCTACACTGCAATTATGTAACTTAAACCATATAAAAGCAATTTATTTCAATCTGCATATTATGTCATGCTTTTAAATGATATCTAAATATCCGCTTTCGATCAGCTAACTGGCTATTTTTAAAAGCTACTTGCAATAGCTTTCTCGCAGTATCTTTCAAAAGTCGCCCCCTACTCAAGTGTAATGTTCCATCAATAAGTGGCTACACACGTCTTCTCTCCTTGATATCTGATCGCTGAGTAGCCATACTCATTGCTGCACCACTCCCATAATATTAAATGTCTTAGCAAGGATTCGCCCGCTATGCCATGGGTATAAAATGCCTCAAATAAGTTTCTAAACACATTAGATCATTACACAAGAATTCAAAAGCAAATATAATAAATTGGATATAAAAGATCAAAAATCATAATGGAGTTGTCCGAGAAAGAATCTGAGTTTGTCAGCAAAAATTGTATGTTAATCGGAAAAATAGGGGCTGAGATAAATAAAAAGTACTTTAGGAGAAGTGGGCAATAGTTTATATCACAAAGGCCGAAGGTGGGGGCTATTAAACGATGGAATCCAAAAATTACAGAAAATTGTGACATAACCTTCCAGTTATTTTGTGTAGATAATACACTACCCGACACAGGGGGCGCGGTAGCCCATTGGTTAGCGCGCTGGAGTTGCACTCGGTAGGCCCGGGTTCGATTCCAGCCACTGCCAAAACTGCCGCCGTGTTCATGCGGAGTACGATCACGTTAAACATGTGGGTCCGAAAGTCCTTCCGAGAGGTTGGTGGTAGGGGAAGAAGGGTACGGTCCCTGTGGATGCCTCCTCCATTGGGTTCCGGTCTAAATTGGGTGGCACTTCCCGACCGTCCAAACAGTTACCTTACACCTTTCTGGTAGGTCGGACGGTCTGGGTTTCATCAACAACAACTACCCGACACAGAAAATACAACAGCATGAAAGAGCGAATAGAATGTGATGATAAAGGAAAGACTGACAGAGATGGTATATAAAAATAAGTGATGTTAATTCCAGAAGGATAATGCAATACAGTAATGGCATAGACCCCGGTAAGCAGTAGGACCACATTTTGAGGCGATACAAGAAGCAACCCTTCGAGGATCAGATGCAATGAGCAAGTGGACAGTTTTCTGAAGGATGGATGACCATATGTATTCAGCCATTCTCCACAGGTCGTCATCTGTTTGAGGCTGGGGCAGGGCAGTCAAAAGACGACCTATAATGTACCATACATTCTCGATAGGTGAGAGATCTGGAGACAACAGAGCCCAAGAAAGCACATGGATACCTTGCAAGGCTTGTCTGCTGATGGATGTCGCGTGCGGTTGAGCGTTATTTTGCGGTTGCAACGCTCAACCACGGTTGCGCGCTTTAACGGCTGCTGCAACGCTTTAACGGCTGCAAAATGATGTTTCACAAAGAGCCGCAGCACTTCATCCCCATATCGTCGCCCCATGATTGTGCCTCTGATACGACCTAGAGGTGACCGATGGCTCCCCAAACCATGATACCGCGTTGTCCAGCAGTATGACGTTCATTAACTGCAGCAGGAATGGATCTGTTTCCACGTCACCTCTAAACTATCACATGGCAACTGTCATTCGACAACCAGAACCGAGACTCGCCGTTGAACACTACCCTGGTCCATTTAGTCCTCCAAGAGGCAAGGGCCAGACACTATTCCAATCCCTCACGTCGGTGTTTTGTCGTCAATAGAAATCTTTCTAAAGGACGGTTTGTGTGCAAGCCGCTTTTGGTCAATCGTCTAGAATCGTCTAGTCTTTGGTCAATCGTCTGTTCTCGCTGATATGGAAACATCCAATGTACCCGGCAAATTCTGCAAAATATCGATAATCGTCATTTGTGCATACCTTCGACAGCGTCGATTAACGCTTGCTGACGTACATCTGGATGATCTTGTACCACTGCGACGATCCACATGCCCTTCTTCAATCCATATTCTCCAAATCCTTTGTACAGTATACGCATCTACGCGTGTTTCAGAGGCAATGCGCCGATACGACCACACAGTCGTACGTAGGCCTAAAAAGAATCCCCTTGCACAATTATCCAAATATTTAAACGGATTTCAGTGTCATCGACCAGCCACATCTTTAACAATACGTGTCTTTAACAATACGTGTCTTTAACAATACGTGTCTTCTGAAACGAAAGTAGCTTTGAAAACTGGTTTCCGTAGGTGACAAACAATAACAATTGTTGACTCCTCAGCCGATTCCATCCCCATTATCCCGCGCTCAAATCACGTGACATACTTCCATTTCAGATCATTTGCGTACATCGGCTAGCTGCTTTTGTCTCGCAATTTGCATAATTATACGATTGAAACTTCATGGTGTTGCATTTTCTATGTCGGGTAGTGTGGTTGTTGTTGTTGAGACCTAGACCGTCCGACCTACTACAAAGGTGTAAGGTATCTGTTTAGACGGTCGGGAAGTGCCACCCAATTTAGACCGGAACCCAGTGGGGGAGGCATCCACAGGGACCTTCCCCTACCACCAACCTCTCGGAAGGACTTACGGACCCACATGTTTAACTTGATCGTACTCCGCGTGAACACGGCGGCAGTTTTGGCAGCGGCGGGAATCGAACCCGGGCCTACCAAGTGCAACTCCCGACCACTGGGCTGCCGCGCCCATGTCGGGTAGTGTTGAAGATCCAGACCGTCCGACTCATTCTAGGACTTGAGCAACTATTTGGACGGCCGCGAAGGATGTCGGGTAGTGTGTATTTCATTTCACTTCCGTAGAAAATTTAATTTTTTTTTTTTTACCAGATGGATCTAAGAAAAATTACTGTCTGCCTTAAAAATCCATAAAAAAATTAAATTGTAATAAATATTTTTTCATTCGACTGTACATATATTCAAGCAAAAGAATAGAATCTATAGAATCTTAAGAATTAATACAAACTATTACAATGATATATATTTTAATTTTAGGCAAAGTGATAGTTTTCTGCAAATTATATAAAATGTGAAAAATGGAGAATGCGAGTTGTGCAGTTGGACCTCTTACATTATTTATACATTGCGCTAAGTCAAATCCAGTTTTACGTCTATCCACTTTATATAAAGAACTAGCAGCATACCCGTTCTTCGTACGGAGTATATAATATAAAGAAACTTGAAATTCATAATCACGCCCAAATTCTTATAGTATACTAAATGACATGTTTAATCAAAATATTCTGTTAAAATATTTAATATAATGCTCCTAAAAAGAAGTTTAAGAATCTCTGTTCTCGCTATATAAAATTATCTTCATGGACATATCTGAAGAATAAAACATCTTGGACCCCTTATGTAAGCAAATATAAAAAAAATATGGATTTGAATCAATATATGCAAAATAACAGCGTTAAAATTGTATGGGACCCGTACTAATTATATACGCGAATATTAGAAAATATAACCTGTATTAGTAGATTACATGTATAAATTGAAAATACCAATAAACCCGTAATCTTTAAATCTGAAGACAGTCATTTATTCCAATATATGTCAAAATTAAAGTGCTAAAATTATATGGGAAGATATACACGTACTACTTATAATGTCCGATTATTAGTAGAAGATTACCCGTTTTGCAATATGAGTCTCAAATGTTTTTTGGTAAAATACAACAGACGACGTAATAAATTGAATATATAATTAATCCCCTTAATCTTCATACCAGAAGACTGTACTTGATTCCAATATATATGCCAATATATGTCAAAATATATGCCAATATACCTGTACTACTTATATTCTCGTAGGTTAGAAGATATACCCGTGCATTCCTAGAAGATTACTCGTACAACGTACAATATGCGGGTGTCAGCAATTTTTGCCGCAATAAAACAATGGCGTAATAACTTAAAAATATCAATAATCCCTGAATCAATAATTCCGGAAAATATCAATAATAATAATGTTTAAACCTGAAGAGTATAATTGATATTATCCAGTCCAAAATGAAATGGCAATGAAATTTATTTTATATACATATCTTCATTATTCAAATCGGAAAGGATTTAATAAAAATCGTCTGCCGCATAAACACATTGGATTTAAATCCGTTGCTAAGCGACATGATATCATTTGCTTCAAATAAATTGGTAGAAAAAATATCGTCTAAATAGTTATATTTCTATGGAACATTTGGCGACAGTTTCGTCAAATTAGCGACATTTTAAAAAATCGCCAAATTTATCGCCAAGTGGGACTGTAGAACTGACAGTTCCACTTTGCGACAAATTGACGAAATATCATCACAATACTATCCCCTAACAAAAAACAATTAATATCATTTATGTAGCGCAATTTTATCAATTTCAAGATATTTTTATAGATTTGAAAACATTTTTATCAATTTGGTGACATTTTAAATATTCGCTAAATGTATTACTAAGTAGGATGGTTGGTCTGACAGAGAAATGCTAACCAAACATCATTTCAGTACTCTCTTCTAACAAAACAAAAAAAAAATTTCATTGATATGTAGAAGACCCAAGCCACACGACCAACCCGAAGGTTTATGGCAGCTGTTTGTGTGTCGTTTATATCAATTTGGCGACATTTCCGTCAATTTGGCAAAGTTTAAGAAAAGTTGTCAAATTAGCGATATCCCTCCAAATTCGTAGCTTTGAATTTGCAGATCTGAATGAAACTTTCTTATCCCGTTTCAATATACTAAATGAAAACACTGCAATTGTATTAGAAGATATACCCGCTCTACTCTTTTTCTGTTTCAACAATCGGCTATATGAATTTATTGGCTAAACACAATATATGAGTTTAGTAGCTAAATACGATATAAGCTTGAAAACTCTTTGCCAAAATAAATGAAATTGATGTACGCAGTCAGTAATTAATATAATTAAAAGAAAAATCAAACCGTCCATTCATAAGATATACTTTTATATCCATTTATCCATTTATTTATTATTTAAATCGAAAAAAAATAATAAAAACATTAACAAACACATTTAATTTAATTGCGATGCCGAGCAACATGATATATCCTCCTAAAATGTTAAAATTTATTAACCACTAACAGCACACCCGTTATTCGTACGGAGTGTATAATTTAAAGAAACTTAAAGTTCGCAATCATGTGCAAATTCTGTTAAAATATTAAATTTATTGCTCCTAAAGAGAAGTTTAAGAATATATGATCTCACTATGCAAAATTATCTTCACGATCAGATCTGATGAATAAAACATCCTGCCCCCTTTTGTAAGCAAATTTACAGAAGAAAAAATAGGAATTGAATGAATATATGCAACCCCGTACTAATTATATTGTCGCAGATCAGAAAATATGCCAATGTGTTAGAAGATTACCCGTATTACAATATGCGTCTCAAAAATATTTGCCAAAATAAAAGAGATGACGTAATAAATTGAAAACATCAATAATATCCGTACTCTTTATACCAGAAGGTCGTAATTGATTCCACTATATGCCAATATATATCAAAACATATGTCAATATACCTGTACTACTTATATTCTCGTAGATTAAAAGATATACACGTGTATTTGTAGAAGATTCGTACAACATACAATATATGAGTTTAAACAATTTTTGTCATAATAAAATAATTGCATAATAACTTGAAAATATTAATAATCTATGAATCAATAATCCCCGAAAATATAAATAATAATAATTTTTAAACCTGAAGACCGTAATTGATATTATCCAGTCAAAAATGCTATAAGAAAAATCAAATCGTTCTTTTCTAAAATATATTTTTATATCCATTTATTTATTATTCAAATCGAAAAAATAATTATTAAAATTAACAGGCAGATTTAGTTTAATTGCGTTTCTGAGTAACATGATATAAGATAGAATCTTATAACATGTTAAATATGTCATGTCTTATAACATAAACTGCGAAATTAAATAACGATTTTGATTTCTCTATACTTCTCATTGTTCCGTAAAAGCTTGCTTTAAATAAACCATGAACCATGGAGATAGATTTCCCCTTTAAATCATGTTTCAAACAATTCATGTTTTCAGAAAGTGACTAATTAACGCAAAAAATCTCCCATCAAACTCAGAGATTAAATTTTAATTCACTTTCAAACGATTTTCAAGCTTTTCGTTTGGATAAACCACGGAGTTAGGGAGTAGAACTCCTAGGAAAAAGTTCTGTTTTTCATTAATATCTCGACAACCCCAGGTCTTAGAAACTCGAAACTTGGACAAAATTTATGGGGGGATATTTCAAGGCCATTCACCAAATTTCATTAAATTCGGTTCAGCCGTTTATCCGTGATGATGAGACAAACGAAAATTTCGTTTTTTACTAATATCTCGAGAACCACTGGTCGTAGAAACTCAAAACACGGATATAATTTTAAGTGGGGCTATTTCTGGGCTACCCACAAAATTTCATCAAATTCGGTTTAGCCGTTCTCCCGTGATGGTGTGACAAACAGACAGACAGACAGACAGACAGACAGACAGACAGACAGACAGACAGACAGACAGATTTTCATTTTTATTTATATAGATTAAACAGATGTTTGAAAAAATATTTGTAACTAAAACAATTGTTTTAGTTGCAAATTTATTCAAAGTTTCAAAATAAATGAAAGAATTTTTCATAATAATTCTTGCCAAGTGTTGGGGAAAATTAATTTATACGTTAGTTCCAGATTTTTCTAAAATGGCATAATAAATTGAGTTATACATGTTATTCACTTTGTCATTCAAAAAAAGGATTAGTTAACTCACAAATTATATCCTCTGAGAATAGAAAAATCGCATTTAATGGTTTCATATTTAATTAAGAATAAAAACACTACAAGAAAAAAACCAACTTTTCATTATGTTGCTTTAAACTTTACCACATATTTTACACTTACTCTAAAACAATATTAAATTTTTAATAGCAATAATAATTTTTCACAGCAATTTTTATACAGCAATAAGACCAACATAATACTACTCAAAGCAGTGTAGTGCATATTAAATAACATTTCTAGCTTGTCTTGAGTATATGAAATCTTGAACATAGCATTTATCATAATGTAGCTCATAAAGCTTTATGGTTTATAAATCTGTAATTTACATAAGTGCTTTTTCCCTGAATATGTACAATAAATATAGTCGTCAAGAACGTATAGTATAAATGGATTTTACTAGTTATGCAAGGTTATTGGAAAAGTCTTTAAGCACCTTAAAAACGAAAGGTTCATGAATGGAAATGTTCGTGAATAGTTCAAGGAAAGGTTCGTGAATCTACAATCAAATAAAAAAAAAAGGAACACCTCACGTTATTGCGGTTTACTAGGCCGTATATTCAAACCAAAAGCATCATTAGGCTCGGTATAATATCAACTATGAATAAATGCGCATCTAACCTGCACAAGGGGTCTTCTTCATATTTAGTTGCCCATCATTTCTAAAAATTCAAATCCTTGCAAATCAGCCATATTTTATGTTTTCATAAGATCACTTATGTCAACGTTATGCCACATATAATTTGTGTACGATTCCGACCATGAGTACGGGAGATATACGTAAAAATATACGAAAACGGAAAGATAGACGAAAGTCACATATACTCTGCAGTTAAACCTTTTCCGTTTAATTAATATGGCTCAAAATATATAATAAAGCGTCTTAACAAAAAGCTTGTGGGGTCCAGAACCCTTGAATTTTTAGAGCAGCATAAATTACAATGTTTCAAGCATCCCTGAACACGAATCGAACATTTTTGAGGGTATATCTGTGTGTGTGTGTGTCAGTGAGTCTGTGGAGACGATATCTCATGAACAAAAGGAACGATTCGAACGAAATTTGGTACCAAAATTACAATCCGTTAACCCGGGAAGCCTAATGCCTTTAAACGCAATCGAATATACAGAAGCCCCTAAATTTTCGAGTGAATTTTTTATAAAATCATCAAAAAATCAAAATATTTAATAAAGTTACTCAAATAGTCATTTCTTATGTAATTTGTTATTAGAAAACTATTGACACAAACTTTAGAACGCTATCATGAATCGTTCTCTAGATGCTGCACATTTTTCAAATAAATGAATAAAAAAATCGCATAAAATAAAATAAAATATTAACTATTGTGAAATATGATCACTTTTCATATGTAATATTATATGATAAATTTGGTGACCTCATTCTCGCAGATCTAGCTCGTTCCATTCATGAGAAAATATATTTTTGTATTTGCAATACTTTTGTATTTGAGCGCTAATAGTCATTTACCTGCTATAATAATAACTTATTTATCCATCCATAACACTTAGCGAGATTTTTGCGACGAATTTGACGGAATATCGCCAACTAGGCGACATTTTAAAATGTTGCCAAATTAACGAAAATATCGCCCAATTGATTAAAATGACGCTAAATCAATGAAAATGACTCCAAATTTATGATTTTATTTTTAACATATTTTAATATATGGACTATATCACTGATTGAGGATGCTATCAATATTGATAATTGTTTATTCAGAGTTGGGCCAACTATAAGTTAACTGGGTATTTTAAAATTGTTTCGCATGTTGTCATGAGGAATATCGCCAAATGTACATTCAATGTTAAAAAGTTCACAGTATCGTGGATCTTATACATTATGTTTTGACTGTAAAAGAAGTAAATTTATCGCATTATATAAGGAAAGTCATGTCCTGTCCACATCAGATAATTTTTCTTTCGTGCTTGACACACTGTGTTTTAAACTTATTAACTTAAAGACAAACTTTCAATACTTTTTATGCAGATAAGTTCAATAACATTTAATTTGATATAACTGACTGTAGCCATTTAATGTACACATAGAACGTTACAACTCAATAAGGCGTAAGATGACTGTTAATAACTTGACTAAAACTATTAAGTCAAACAACTGTGGTAAGTTAAAGATATCTAGATACATTTCGAGACAAGACTGGAAAGATTTTTTTTTTCGATCAAAGTGGGACGAATCGATCAAAGGAAAATCTTGGAAAATTGCGGTATGTCAAAGAAAAGAAGGATTGATACGTAAGATGTGATCTGTCATAAGTGGCAGTAATATAATATAAAGGAAAGCGTATATAATCAAGTGGAGAAAAATGTTACGAATAAATCAGTTCTAGTAAATCAGTGTTACGGTGGCAGTATTAAATCATGTGAATCTTTCTATATTAAAAAAGTTGCTGTCGCCTTCTCCGCTGCTGTTTGACAAATTTCTCGAGTTTCTCTGTCATGTACCGCAAAATCTATAGCATACAAAATTTTGGTGCATTTGTAGAGAAGCATTACGGGGACTCATTTGTATAAGATATTTTTCGAATTAAAATTTTGTTTATGAAATATTTAATGTTCTAATTGTCAAAGTCAAAGGAAGAGTATTTGAGCTTCGAATTCGTGTCCCGGACATAATAGCAATAGAAAGATCTCTATTTTGGGCAGAGAAACTCCATAAATTCGTCAAACAGCGGCGAGGAAGACGTCAGCTACTTTTTAATATGGAAAGATTAACATGATTTAATACTGCCCCATAACACTGATTTGCTAGAACTGGTTTATTCGTATCATTTTGCTCCACCTGATTATATACGCTTTCCTTTATATTATAATACCTACATAGTTGAATTTTTAAGGGGTGATCTCCAACCAGCGTATTATGCCTACATCGCGGGCACGAAAGTGCTCAGGAAGCCTCCCCACCCGTCGAAACGAGTTACAGGGGTTGGCGAGCTTGGCAACCAGAGTACGTAGATCCTAGTGATTTAGAAAAAAGTTTAGTTAATTTACAAAATTGCTGATAAATATTCGTTTCAAAGTGGGTACTCATGAAGAATCAAGGAAAAATGCTTTTGTGTTTTATCCCGAAGTATACTGAAATCATACCTCAGAAAATATTCGAGAATGATTAGAGTATTATAGTACCTGGTTGCTAATCCGACTTCAATAGCTTCTTTCTCTCTGAAAGAGTGAGAAACATTGAGGAGGGATTAGGAGAGATTAGACACATGAATTGGGGCGGTTACTTTACACCTTTCTGGTAGGTCGGACGGTCTGGGTCTCAACAACAACAACAACATGAATTGGGGAGATTTTTGCTTTTGCCCACCTGAAAGAGAGACTAATCCCACTGGTCCCTGGAGATCTAACTCACTCTCCAAATTATGTTATATGATTGAAGATTAAAAAAAAAAATGAATGTGTTCTGGTGAAAAATGTTGTGAGTAAAATGTCTATGGAATGGTAAATATAGTAAAAAAAAATTCTACTATGCCAGTTAAAACGTATAGTGGATGCTTCATTATATACTTATTGCTATGGAATGTATTCGTTGTGTAATGTCCGCATGCAAAATCACAATTGTTCCTGCAATGAAATACTTATATTGCTGAAAGGCAATCAGCTAAGACTCCCGCCACATCTGAAGCTATACGGGTAACAAACTGATTCATCGCTGCGACAGCACGTCAACCGCAAGAGCTACTCCCGGACAAACGGCCTATAGCCGAAACCATCCCTCCGGTTTACGGTCTAACGCCCCCAAGACCGACCACAGAGGCGATACCAATCGAAACCCACAAACCCCAAAGGGAGGCAATTAAATGGAAGAGAGGAACCACGGCCTGCTATTAGTCGAGAGTCACCCTCCGACTGGAAGGCTTTATTGAAAAAACAAAACTTATAACAAGTTTTAACAATTTTAGCTAACAAAAACATAAAGTAGAATACAATATTCTTTGTAAGGTTCCAGAACAAGATGTTCCCACAAGGGTGTCAAAGGAAAGAGGAACTCTTCCTTCCCTTCTTCTCTCCTTACAGAGCCAAGTTCAAAACAGCGGCTCATGAGGTCATTGGACTAGCAAATATTTCGATCAAAGAGTTCCATTAAAAAAAGCCGCCTGCAATAATATAACAAGCCTTGTTTGCATGTATAATATAAACGCCTTGATTTATCTGTATGTTTATCTATCTATCTCTGAGTAACGCTTGGCGAAATTTTGGTGTCGAAATTGGCGAAATGTCGCCAATTTGGTGAGATTTCTTAAATGTTGCCTAATTGACGAAAATGGCGCCAAATTGATAAAAATGTCACCAAATTCATAAAAATAACGCTAAATGCGAGGCAATGTTTTGTAAATTTTAATTCCGTTATATGACGGGTATAATATAACTGAATGGTTATATCTTCTAGTCATAAAATAAGCACCAGACGTCAAACACCGGGAAAAATAGACTTTGAAAATACAATTTATTATCAATACATAATAATAGCAATAATAAAAATCCACAGTTCAAGAGTCAAGTAGTTGAACAGCAAGCGCTTGAAAATAACTTGGAATTAAACACAAGTTAAGAATACAAAATTCTTATCAATTTAAAAAACTTAACTTAACAGACCTGTTAGCATTTCTTTGAAAACGCAGTTCAAACAAAGTACATTTAAACACAAATCCCTTAAACAAAGATTGCGATTCAAGAAAATATCCTGAAATAAATACAAGTACAATTCCATCAAATTACAAAATGTAATACAGAGAATGATGTTAAAAGACTGGGTAACGCTTGTACTCATCCAAGAAAATCTATATAAATAAAAATGAAAATCTGTCTGTCTGTCTGTCTGTCTGTCTGTCTGTCTGTCTGTCTGTCTGTCTGTCTGTTTGTCACACCATCACGGGAGAACGGCTGAACCGAAATGTATGAAATTTTGTGGGTAGCCCAGAAATAGCCCCACTTAAAATTATATCCGTGTTTTGAGTTTCTACGACCAGTGGTTCTCGAGATATTAGTAAAAAACGAAATTTTCGTTTGTCTCATCATCACGAAAAAACGGCTGAACCGAATTTAATGAAATTTGGTGAATAGCCTTGAAATATCCCCCCATAAATTTTGTCCAAGTTTCGAGTTTCTAAGACTTGGGGTTGTCGAGATATTAATGAAAAACGGAACTTTTTCCTAGGAGTTCTACTCCCTAACTCCGTGGTTTATCCAAACGAAAAGCTTGAAAATCGTTTGAAAGTGAATTAAAATTTAATCTCTGAGTTTGATGGGAGATTTTTTGCGTTAATTAGTCACTTTCTGAAAACATGAATTGTTTGAAACATGATTTAAAGGGGAAATCTATCTCCATGGTTCATGGGTTATTTAAAACAAGCTTTTACGGAACAATGAGAAGTATAGAGAAATCAAAATCGTTATTTAATTTCGCAGTTTATGTTATAAGACAAGACATATTTAACATGTTATAAGATTCTATCTTATATCATGTTACTCAGAAACGCAATTAAATTAAATCTGTCTGTTAATTTTAATAATTATTTTTTCGATTTGAATAATAAATAAAAGGATATAAAAATATATTTTAGAAAAGAACGATTTGATTTTTCTTATAGCATTTTTGACTGGATAATATCAATTACGGTCTTCAGGTTTAAAAATTATTATTATTTATATTTTCGGGGATTATTGATTCAAGGATTATTGATATTTTCAAGTTATTATGCAATTATTTTATTATGACAAAAATTGTTTAAACTCATATATTGTATGTTGTACGAATCTTCTACAAATACACGTGTCTTATAATCTACGAGAATATAAGTAGTACAGGTATATTGATATATGTTTTGATATATATTGGCATATATTGGAATCAATTACGACCTTCTGGTAAAAGATTACGGATATTATTGATGTTTTCTCTTTTATTTTGGCAAATAACGGGTAATCTTCTACTAACACATTGGCATATTTTCTGATCTGCGACAATATAATTAGTACGGGGTTGCATATATTCATTCAATTCCTATTTTTTCTTCTGTAAAGTTGCTTACAAAAGGGGGCAGGATGTTTTATTTTTCAGATCTGATCGTGAAGATAATTTTGCATAGTGAGAACATATATTCTTAAACTTCTCTTTAGGAGAAATAAATTTAATATTTTAACAGAATTTGCACAAGATTGCGAACTTTAAGTTTCTTTAAATTATACACTCCGTACGAATAACGGGTGTGCTGTTAGTGGTTAATAAATTTTAACATTTTAGGAGGATATATCATGTTGCTCGGCATCGCAATTAAATTAAATGTGTTTGTTAATGTTTTTATTATTTTTTTTCGATTTAAATAATAAATAAATGGATAAATGGATATCTTATGAATATATCTTATGAATGGACGGTTTGATTTTTCTTTTAATTATATTAATTGCTGACTGCGTACATCAATTTCATTTATTTTGGCAAAGAGTTTTCAAGCTTATATCGTATTTAGCTACTAAACTCATATATTGTGTTTAGCCAATAAATTCATATAGCCGATTGTTGAAACAGAAAAACAGTAGAGCGGGTATATCTTCTAATACAATTGTAGTGTTTTCATTTAGTATATTGAAACGGGATAAGAAAGTTTCATTCAGATCTGCAAATTCAAAGCTACGAATTTGGAGGGATATCGCTAATTTGACAACTTTTCTTAAACTTTGCCAAATTGACGGAAATGTCGCCAAATTGATATAAACGACACACAAACAGCTGCCATAAACCTTCGGGTTGGTCGTGTGGCTTGGGTCTTCTACATATCAATGAAATTTTTTTTTGTTTTGTTAGAAGAGAGTACTGAAATGATGTTTGGTTAGCATTTATCTGTCAGACCAACCATCCTACTTAGTAATACATTTAGCGAATTTTTAAAATGTCACCAAATTGATAAAAATGTTTTCAAATCTATAAAAATATCTTGAAATTGATAAAATTGCGCTACATAAATGATATTAATTGTTTTTTGTTAGGGGATAGTATTGTGATGATATTTCGTCAATTTGTCGCAAAGTGGAACTGTCAGTTCTACAGTCCCACTTGGCGATAAATTTGGCGATTTTTTAAAATGTCGCTAATTTGACGAAACTGTCGCCAAATGTTCCATAGAAATATAACTATTTAGACGATATTTTTTCTACCAATTTATTTGAAACAAATGATATCATGTCGCTTAGCAACGGATTTAAATCCAATGTGTTTATGCGGCAGACGATTTTTATTAAATCTTTTCCGATTTGAATAATGAAGATATGTATATAAAATAAATTTCATTGCCATTTCATTTTGGACTGGATAATATCAATTATACTCTTCAGGTTTAAACATTATTATTATTGATATTTTCCGGAATTATTGATTCAAGGATTATTGATATTTTTAAGTTATTACGCCATTGTTTTATTGCGGCAAAAATTGCTGACACACGCATATTGTACGTTGTACGAGTAATCTTCTAGGAATGCACGGGTATATCTTCTAACCTACGAGAATATAAGTAGTACACATATATTGGCATATATTTTGACATATATTGGCATATATATTGGAATCAAGTACAGTCTTCTGATATGAAGATTAAGGGGATTAATTATATATTTAATTTATTACGTCGTCTGTTGTATTTTACCAAAAAACATTTGTGACTCATATTGCAAAACGGGTAATCTTCTACTAATAATCGGACATTATAAGTAGAAGATTACCCGTGGTAGTACGTGTATATCTTCCCATATAATTTTAGCACTTTAATTTTGACATATATTGGAATAAATGACTGTCTTCAGATTTAAAGATTACGGGTTTATTGGTATTTTCAATTTATACATGTAATCTACTAATACAGGTTATATTGTCTAATATTCGCGTATATAATTAGTACGGGTCCCATACAATTTTAACGCTTTTATTTTGCATATATTGATTCAATTCCATATTTTTTTTTATATTTGCTTACATAAGGGGTCCAAGATGTTTTATTCTTCAGATATGTCCATGAAGATAATTTTATATAGCGAGAACAGAGATTCTTAAACTTCTTTTTAGGAGCATTATATTGAATACTAGCAGCATACCCGTTCTTCGTACGGAGTATATAATATAAAGAAACTTGAAATTCATAATCATGCCCAAATTCTTATAGTATACTAAATGACATGTTTAATCAAAATATTCTGTTAAAATATTTAATATAATGCTCCTAAAAAGAAGTTTAAGAATCTCTGTTCTCGCTATATAAAATTATCTTCATGGACATATCTGAAGAATAAAACATCTTGGACCCCTTATGTAAGAAAATATAAAAAAAAAATATGGAATTGAATCAATATATGCAAAATAAAAGCGTTAAAATTGTATGGGACCCGTACTAATTATATACGCACATATTAGAAAATATAACCTGTATTAGTAGATTACATGTATAAATTGAAAATACCAATAAACCCGTAATCTTTAAATCTGAAGACAGTCATTTATTCCAATATATGTCAAAATTAAAGTGCTAAAATTATATGGGAAGATATACACGTACCACTTATAATGTCCGATTATTAGTAGAAGATTACCCGTTTTGCAATATGAGTCACAAATGTTTTTTGGTAAAATACAACAGACGACGTAATAAATTGAATATATAATTAATCCCCTTAATCTTCATACCAGAAGACTGTACTTGATTCCAATATATATGCCAATATATGTCAAAATATATGCCAATATACCTGTACTACTTATATTCTCGTAGGTTAGAAGATATACCCGTGCATTCCTAGAAGATTACTCGTACAACGTACAATATGCGTGTGTCAGCAATTTTTGCCGCAATAAAACAATGGCGTAATAACTTAAAAATATCAATAATCCCTGAATCAATAATTCCGGAAAATATCAATAATAATAATGTTTAAACCTGAAGAGTATAATTGATATTATCCAGTCCAAACTGAAATGGCAATGAAATTTATTTTATATACATATCTTCAATATTCAAATCGGAAAGGATTTAATAAAAATCGTCTGCCGCATAAACACATTGGATTTAAATCCGTTGCTAAGCGACATGATATCATTTGCTTCAAATAAATTGGTAGAAAAAATATCGTCTAAATAGTTATATTTCTATGGAACATTTGTCGACAGTTTCGTCAAATTAGCGACATTTTAAAAAATCGCCAAATTTATCGCCAAGTGGGACTGTAGAACTGACAGTTCCACTTTGCGACAAATTGACGAAATATCATCACAATACTATCCCCTAACAAAAAACAATTAATATCATTTATGTAGCGCAATTTTATCAATTTCAAGATATTTTTATAGATTTGAAAACATTTTTATCAATTTGGTGACATTTTAAAAATTCGCTAAATGTATTACTAAGTAGGATGGTTGGTCTGACAGATAAATGCTAACCAAACATCATTTCAGTACTCTCTTCTAACAAAACAAAAAAAAATTTCATTGATATGTAGAAGACCCAAGCCACACGACCAACCCGAAGGTTTATGGCAGCTGTTTGTGTGTCGTTTATATCAATTTGGCGACATTTCCGTCAATTTGGCAAAGTTTAAGAAAAGTTGTCAAATTAGCGATATCCCTCCAAATTCGTAGCTTTGAATTTGCAGATCTGAATGAAACTTTCTTATCCCGTTTCAATATACTAAATGAAAACACTACAATTGTATTAGAAGATATACCCGCTCTACTCTTTTTCTGTTTCAACAATCGGCTATATGAATTTATTGGCTAAACACAATATATGAGTTTAGTAGCTAAATACGATATAAGCTTGAAAACTCTTTGCCAAAATAAATGAAATTGATGTACGCAGTCAGCAATTAATATAATTAAAAGAAAAATCAAACCGTCCATTCATAAGATATACTTTTATATCCATTTATCCATTTATTTATTATTTAAATCGAAAAAAAATAATAAAAACATTAACAAACACATTTAATTTAATTGCGATGCCGAGCAACATGATATATCCTCCTAAAATGTTAAAATTTATTAACCACTAACAGCACACCCGTTATTCGTACGGAGTGTATAATTTAAAGAAACTTAAAGTTCGCAATCATGTGCAAATTTTGTTAAAATATTAAATTTATTGCTCCTAAAGAGAAGTTTAAGAATATATGTTCTCACTATGCAAAATTATCTTCACGATCAGATCTGAAGAATAAAACATCCTGCCCCATTTTGTAAGCAAATTTACAGAAGAAAAAATAGGAATTGAATGAATATATGCAACCCCGTACTAATTATATTGTCGCAGATCAGAAAATATGCCAATGTGTTAGAAGAAGATTACCCGTATTACAATATGCGTCTCAAAAATATTTGCCAAAATAAAAGAGATGACGTAATAAATTGAAAACATCAATAATATCCGTACTCTTTATAACAGAAGGTCGTAATTGATTCCAATATATGCCAATATATATCAAAACATATGTCAATATACCTGTACTACTTATATTCTCGTAGATTAAAAGATATACACGTGTATTTGTAGAAGATTCGTACAACATACAATATATGAGTTTAAACAATTTTTGTCATAATAAAATAATTGCATAATAACTTGAAAATATCAATAATCCTTGAATCAATAATCCCCGAAAATATAAATAATAATAATTTTTAAACCTGAAGACCGTAATTGATATTATCCAGTCAAAAATGCTATAAGAAAAATCAAATCGTTCTTTTCTAAAATATATTTTTATATCCATTTATTTATTATTCAAATCGAAAAAATAATTTTTAAAATTAACAGACAGATTTAATTTAATTGCGTTTCTGAGTAACATGATATAAGATAGAATCTTATAACATGTTAAATATGTCATGTCTTATAACATAAACTGCGAAATTAAATAACGATTTTGATTTCTCTATACTTCTCATTGTTCCGTAAAAGCTTGTTTTAAATAAACCATGAACCATGGAGATAGATTTCCCCTTTAAATCATGTTTCAAACAATTCATGTTTTCAGAAAGTGACTAATTAACGCAAAAAATCTCCCATCAAACTCAGAGATTAAATTTTAATTCACTTTCAAACGATTTTCAAGCTTTTCGTTTGGATAAACCACGGAGTTAGGGAGTAGAACTCCTAGGAAAAAGTTCCGTTTTTCATTAATATCTCGACAACCCCAGGTCTTAGAAACTCGAAACTTGGACAAAATTTATGGGGGGATATTTCAAGGCTATTCACCAAATTTCATTAAATTCGGTTCAGCCGTTTTTCCGTGATGATGAGACAAACGAAAATTTAGTTTTTTACTAATATCTCGAGAACCACTGGTCGTAGAAACTCAAAACACGGATATAATTTTAAGTGGGGCTATTTCTGGGCTACCCACAAAATTTCATCTAATTCGGTTCAGCCGTTCTCCCGTGATGGTGTGACAAACAGACAGACAGACAGACAGACAGACAGACAGACAGACAGACAGACAGACAGACAGATTTTCAATTTTATTTATATAGATTTTAACAGAATATTTTGATTAAACATGTCATTTAGTATACTATAAGAATTTGGGCATGATTATGAATTTCAAGTTTCTTTATATTATATACTCCGTACGAAGAACGGGTATGCTGCTAGTAATCTATATAAATAAAAATGAAAATCTGTCTGTCTGTCTGTCTGTCTGTCTGTCTGTCTGTTTGTCACACCATCACGGGAGAACAGCTGAACCGAATTTGATGAAATTTTGTGGGTAGCCCAGAAATAGCCCCACTTAAAATCATATCCGTGTTTTGAGTTTCTACGACCAGTGGTTCTCGAGATATTAGTAAAAAACGAAATTTTCGTTTGTCTCATCATCACGGAAAAACGGCTGAACCGAATTTAATGAAATTTGGTGAATAGCCTTGAAATATCCCCCCATAACTTTTGTCCAAGTTTCGAGTTTCTAAGACCTGGGGTTGTCGAGATATTAATGAAAAACGGAACTTTTTCCTAGGAGTTCTACTCCCTAACTCCGTGGTTTATCCAAACGAAAAGCTTGAAAATCGTTTGAAAGTGAATTAAAATTTAATCTCTGAGTTTGATGGGAGATTTTTTGCGTTAATTAGTCACTTTCTGAAAACATGAATTGTTTGAAACATGATTTAAAGGGGAAATCTATCTCCATGGTTCATGGTTTATTTAAAACAAGCATTTACGGAACAATGAGACGTATAGAGAAATCAAAATCGTTATTTAATTTCACAGTTTATGTTATAAGACATGACATATTTAACATGTTATAAGATTCTATCTTATATCATGTTACTCAGAACGCAATTAAATAACGATTAAACGCAATTAAATTAAATATGTCTGTTAATTTTAATAATTATTTTTTCGATTTGAATAATAAATAAATGGATATAAAAATATATTTTAGAAAAGAACGATTTGATTTTTCTTATAGCATTTTTGACTGGATAATATCAATTACGGTCTTCAGGTTTAAAAATTATTATTATTTATATTTTCGGGGATTATTGATTCAAGGATTATTGATATTTTCAAGTTATTATGCAATTATTTTATTATGACAAAAATTGTTTAAACTCATATATTGTATGTTGTACGAATCTTCTACAAATACACGTGTATATCTTTTAATCTACGAGAATATAAGTAGTACAGGTATATTGACATATGTTTTGATATATATTGGCATATATTGGAATCAATTACGACCTTCTGGTATAAAGAGTACGGATATTATTGATGTTTTCAATTTATTACGTCATCTCTTTTATTTTGGCAAATATTTTTGAGACGCATATTGTAATACGGGTAATCTTCTACTAACACATTGGCATATTTTCTGATCTGCGACAATATAATTAGTACGGGGTTGCATATATTCATTCAATTCCTATTTTTTCTTCTGTAAATTTGCTTACAAAAGGGGGCAGGATGTTTTATTCTTCAGATCTGATCGTGAAGATAATTTTGCATAGTGAGAACATATATTCTTAAACTTCTCTTTAGGAGCAATAAATTTAATATTTTAACAGAATTTGCACATGATTGCGAACTTTAAGTTTCTTTAAATTATACACTCCGTACGAATAACGGGTGTGCTGTTAGTGGTTAATAAATTTTAACATTTTAGGAGGATATATCATGTTGCTCGGCATCGCAATTAAATTAAATGTGTTTGTTAATGTTTTTATTATTTTTTTTCGATTTAAATAATAAATAAATGGATAAATGGATATAAAAGTATACCTTATGAATGGACGGTTTGATTTTTCTTTTAATTATATTAATTGCTGACTGCGTACATCAATTTCATTTATTTTGGCAAAGAGTTTTCAAGCTTATATCGTATTTAGCTACTAAACTCATATATTGTGTTTAGCCAATAAATTCATATAGCCGAATGTTGAAACAGAAAAAGAGTAGAGCGGGTATATCTTCTAATACAATTGTAGTGTTTTCATTTAGTATATTGAAACGGGATAAGAATGTTTCATTCAGATCTGCAAATTCAAAGCTACGAATTTGGAGGGATATCGCTAATTTGACAACTTTTCTTAAACTTTGCCAAATTGACGGAAATGTCGCCAAATTGATATAAACGACACACAAACAGCTGCCATAAACCTTCGGGTTGGTCGTGTGGCTTGGGTCTTCTACATATCAATGAAATTTTTTTTGTTTTGTTAGAAGAAAGTACTGAAATGATGTTTGGTTAGCATTTCTCTGTCAGACCAACCATCCTACTTAGTAATACATTTAGCGAATTTTTAAAATGTCACCAAATTGATAAAAATGTTTTCAAATCTATAAAAATATCTTGAAATTGATAAAATTGCGCTACATAAATGATATTAATTGTTTTTGTTAGGGGATAGAATTGTGATGATATTTCGTCAATTTGTCGCAAAGTGGAACTGTCAGTTCTACAGTCCCACTTGGCGATAAATTTGGCGATTTTTTAAAATGTCGCTAATTTGACGAAACTGTCGCCAAATGTTCCATAGAAATATAACTATTTAGACGATATTTTTTCTACCAATTTATTTGAAGCAAATGATATCATGTCGCTTAGCAACGGATTTAAATCCAATGTGTTTATGCGGCAGACGATTTTTAATAAATCCTTTCCGATTTGAATAATGAAGATATGTATATAAAATAAATTTCATTGCCACTTCATTTTGGACTGGATAATATCAATTATACTCTTCAGGTTTAAACATTATTATTATTGATATTTTCCGGAATTATTGATTCAGGGATTATTGATATTTTTAAGTTATTACGCCATTGTTTTATTGCGGCAAAAATTGCTGACACACGCATATTGTACGTTGAACGAGTAATCTTCTAGGAATGCACGGGTATATCTTCTAACCTACGAGAATATAAGTAGTACAGGTATATTGGCATATATTTTGACATATATTGGCATATATATTGGAATCAAGTACAGTCTTCTGGTATGAAGATTAAGGGGATTAATTATATATTCAATTTATTACGTCGTCTGTTGTATTTTACCAAAAAACATTTGTGACTCATATTGCAAAACGGGTAATCTTCTACTAATAATCGGACATTATAAGTAGTACGTGTATATCTCCCCATATAATTTTAGCACTTTAATTTTGACATATATTGGAATAAATGACTGTCTTCAGATTTAAAGATTACGGGTTTATTGGTATTTTCAATTTATACATGTAATCTACTAATACAGGTTATATTTTCTAATATTCGCGTATATAATTAGTACGGGTCCCATACAATTTTAACGCTTTTATTTTGCATATATTGATTCAATTCCATATTTTTTTTATATTTGCTTACATAAGGGGTCCAAGATGTTTTATTCTTCAGATATGTCCATGAAGATAATTTTATATAGCGAGAACAGAGATTCTTAAACTTCTTTTTAGGAGCATTATATTAAATATTTTAACAGAATATTTAGACTAAACATGTCATTTAGTATACTATAAGAATTTGGGCATGATTATGAATTTCAAGTTTCTTTATATTATATACTCCGTACGAAGAACGGGTATGCTGCTAGTAATAACATAAAGAAACGATTCTAGGCAATACCAGCAGATAAAAAGTTTGGTGTTAAATGCTATTAACCATGGAAATAATATATTTAATTCAATATATATTTATTTTTTTGCCAAAATATGAAGTCTTTCCTAACTATTAATTCGGTTACGTTATTCAACCATGAATTTCATAGAACTCAGCACATATCTTGGTAGTTTCATGGCCCATGGAACATGTACATTATAACTTGCTCTCAGCACAAAACTCTCATGATTTAATCATTCTCTCATACATCTCTTGTTTATCTGTCTTCCTTCGTCTCTGAAGTTCATCTACTTCTTTTTCAGGGTATTCAAAAGATTAATGTGGGCAAAGCTTTGTCCTTGCCTAGATTGGTCCAAAATAGTATTTTTCTATTGGCCAGCCTCCATCATCTGAATGGATATCAAGGCACGCATATCTTGATTATTTATCTTTTCTCCTCTCTACAGTTCATCTAATTGTGTAATCAAGTTATTTATAACATTGCTTTGGGCAAATATTTATCGTTTCTTAAATTGATCCAAAGTAGTATTTTTCTATTAGCTCGCCTCCTCATGTGCATGGATGTCAAGGCATACATCCCTTGGTTATTTTTTTTCGATCTCTGCAGTTCACCTAATTGCAGTTCATCTAATCATCTCTGCAGTTCATCTCTGCAGCATCATCTCTGCAGTTCATCTAATTGGGATTTTTGTGGTTGCCTGAAATTTAAATTTTCTAGTTTACAATTCAAACTACACCAGTCCTTCTCTCATCCCAAATTTTAAGATTAATTGTAAGATCTTCGTAAATTTGCATAAAATATACATTGTATATTTTATACCTCGTACAAATATACCTTGTAAATTTAAAGTAAAATATACATTGTATAAATTGAAAGTATGCATTGATTGAAAATGTTAGGGGGAACATTAAAATATGTGAAATACTATTACAATCTGTGCCAATACAAGACCTGTTTACATTAAAAAAAACAAAATTAAGCTTACATTTTCACTCACCTTATTAAGGTGGCCTTATTAAAAATCGGCGCACCTTGAAGATTTAAGGAACATATCTAAAATTTCGTCCGATTGCACGGCGATATTGCGATGAGTTGCTAAAAATGTTAATCCACTCAGCCTGTCTTCTCCCACTGAGTTTCTTAAATACATTTTCAATTATCTAAGTGTTGAAAACGTCCTTTCTGGCGTAGAAGTAGAAATCGAAATTGTTGCAAGAATCTGTAACAACGTGTATGCATTTGGGAAAAGATTTGAGTTACATTACAAAAGGGCCTCCATTGCATTACTAGGTCTCGAATAAACATTCATTTTGGTCCATTTGTTCCTTCAAATGGAATATTTGGATATGAGGTTATTGTTCTCTGGAAGCATGTTTTCATAAAATTATTTGCAAATTATTAGCTGTTTTTCACAGTTTAACGTTACACTGCGGGGGAGAAATATTTGAAGAGCTGTAATTAATGCCTTGTGAGTTTAGAATCGATATTTTATTTGCGTTCGCACGTGGTTAACAAATAGTACAAAGAGGTTCTTTCGGAAATATTCTTCTGGGGTTTTCGATGAAATATTTCCTCTTTCAATCATCCTTGATGCAATTCTCGGAATTGTTATAACTCCATCAAATTCTGCAATCAATGTGAACGCTGCATTAAAAATGGTAGTGAATTTGTCGATGGCGTTGCATCTTAGCTAGTCAAGCGAAGTTACTATGAGATCAATATGTTCCAATGATGTCGTCAAATCGCAATCAACTCTCTGAAGAGTTTTCAAGAGAGGTAATGTCCACGAAAATACAAGATCAAGTGTACAGAACGCGATTACAAACTGTCCCTGGGTAATAGCACAAAACAGCTGGTGAGCTTTTTGGGCGCATTCGCGATATATTACATCTTGCAAATTTTGTAGGGATAGAGCTATTGCAACGTAGATTTCTGGGAACTGTAATAAAGCTTCATGCTTGTAAACCCAACGTGTTTCATTGATAGTGACGTCGTGTGCTTGGAAGCTGGTAATACTTGCTTGATGAGACATTTGAGAACTTCGTTATTTTTTACAGATGAACGGGAAAATGTTATAGCTGACTTAATTGTGCCTATGCAGTTTCGTATAGATGAAATTGTACACGAGTCCCATAGTTCTAATTTTTGGGAATATGCTTCGCAATGGACGTATAAGGCCATCGGATGCTTTTTTATAATGTACGCCGGATCCCTATGTAAATAGCCACTCATAGCTGCTGAGCCATCGTATCCTTGACCTACAAGATAATCGCAGTTGATGTTGAAGAATTTCAAACTTTTAAGAATCAGAGAAGATAGGCCATGGCCCGTAACATCCGTTGCAGTCACAAAAAGTAGAAAATATCCACGTCATTTTTGTTCTTCTATGTCTACATAATGCACGCATGAGGTTAATTGTTGTACTCCAGAAATATATGTTCCTTCGTCACATAAAACAGAAAATATCGAGATAAACTTATTTTACACACGATCCGTTCTTGGATATATTTTCCACAAGGATCGATTAATTGATTCTGTATCACAGGGCTTGTGTATTGTGCATTCCTCGATCCGTACTGTAAATGCTTCAATAATATTGAATCACCGGCGTCCACTCGAAAACGTAAAAGTGATCGAAAATTTTCATCATTCATATCGCAGTCTTGAGAAACGACGTTCCCAGAGTCATGCTTTCCATGGAAGGTTATTTTTTGTCAATTGCACAAAATCACCATTTCGATAATCGATTTGAGCGCAGTCCGAGTTTCAGAATCTTGCCTACTCCTTTCTTTATTCATCCGGTTTGCAACATTTTGCTGCCTTCCTTTGGCAACACTTAAAAATTGTCAGCATACACACTACATGTTTGATGATACACTGTTTTAGCATGATTCATGAAACCATCTTTTGCATTCTTCCACCATAAATATAGTTTTTTCCTAAGGCACCAAGAAGCTGATGCCCTGCTTTGCTGCACAATTCAAGAGAAAACACAGCACAAAATTTACAAAAAGCTCCTTGAAGGAGTTTGGAATACTACAACCATTTAAATTGATTTATCCTGGACAGCTGAAATCTTAAATTCCTTTTTCCCACTTGTGCTAGAAAGGAGAAGTTTTCAGGTGAAACTCAACAGTTGAACAATATTTTTTCTCGAATAAAATTGTCTAATTCGGTATGGATATATCGTCCAATACCCACACACCGCCGAATGCATTATATCAGAAATCGAAGATACAGAAGAAGAATCAATCATACTTACAGTTGTATAATTTGCTGACGCCAATGGAGTGGGATCATTCTGCGTGGTAGAGTTATCAAGTTCAAGCTACTTTTTTTTAAAAAATAATTTCTAATATCCATTTTTTTTCTCGAAATCTTACGATGAAAAATACCAAAGATGATCAATATGTCAAATTAATACGGAAAAAAACGAACAAGAACTAAATTGAAAGACAATGAATGTATCCCACCTCGCTGAGCGCCTATTAAATAAATGATGCCACATTTAGACGTCTTTACTGGGCGAGTAGTCGCTGATGCCACATCTCTCAGTTTCAACAACAGATCAATGCAATTGGTATTCACATGATCACATGTTGATAAGTATAGCGGGGCCCATGACGTCACTCGCTTAGATAGTGGGTGGAAACAACAATTTTCGCCCCTTATTCTCCCTGAACACTTGCACGTAAACATGGACCACGATGAATTGGCCGGGATGTTTTTCGAGGTTTTCGAAAAATAGCGTCCTCCTGAAATAGATACTGTGCCTTAAATAATTATATGATTTTTTGCTGCCCAGTAGCTGAAAAAAAAAATATTACTTGTTGTAGTTTAATTGGGAAAAATTGATTGGGATTGATTACAGGGGTGGGTGGGACCGGTCCCGAAGATCCCCCCTGGCTACGCCCTTGTCTAGGACACATATTTTGTCGTACTTATCGTTGACTATCTGATTTTATGATAATTTGCACTTTATATCTTTAGCAATTTTCATTCTGGCCTCATAAAATGCAACAACATATTTTGTATAACATATATCAATAAAACTTTTGTTGGCTTTGAGCTACTAAAAGCAAGCGTAATAAAAAGTATGAATACATTTAAATAAGACAAAAAATTCAAAACTAATTACACTGGATATCAGCAAAAACGCATCTGAGACAAAAGAAACTATTTTTCACCAACTTGGACAGGCGGATTATGAATATGAATTTAAATTAATTCAATTTTTCAAGACAGGGGAGGCCAATTACCAGACAAGCAATTACCATACATAAGCAATTACTACGAGTTTGAGTAAACAATCTTCTGGCGCTTCACGAGAGTAGAGTGCAGCATGTGTTTCAAAGTACATTTTTTACACTCTCATGTGTATTTATTCCGGGCTAACTGCGGTGATGTTAATGGGAAGTACGGTCAATAGTTTCAATAGAACATTACTAAACTTCAAAAAAGCTTATATGGAAAGCGTATATGGGGAATATTATATGAAAATATGCAAAACTGGTTTTATAAATAATTAAAAATTTAGAACTATTCTGGTATTTTAACCGCCATTTTGATATTCAACAGATTGAGGAACATGCGGGTATATTGGTTTATAGTCAAATATACATAAAATGTTAAAATATGTTGTCATGTGTTTTCAATTCCTAGTTACTCTATGCAAAAAGTATTTTGGACTCTGTGTATTTTATATTGTATCTAAAAATATCACGTGAAAGTACGTCAAATGAAATCATTTATCTAAACTCAATACGTCTTAGGAATTTTACTTTTATCTTTTCGATAAACCACTCAGGTTAATTAATCGTATTACCGAAGAGAACGAAAGAAATCCGTACATTCACTTACACTTTTGAAAAATACATTTGTGTTTAGTGACATGCATTAAACATATAAAATATACTACCTCCATTAAGTACATTGTTTTGTGCTTTTAGAAGTAGGGTACCACATTGTACTTTTTTGATTAAAATAGAAGATTTCTTGTAATAAAATGATTCTTCATAATAACTATTAACCGAATATACATAATTGTACACCACGGGATTGTTTTTACAGTTTGAATTATCAAGTATATTGTAGCAACGGATATAAAAATGCTTTACACTATTTACAATGTTTTTTCTTTTTTTAGGAATACATTTTAAATATTTAGTTACTGAAACAGTTTGCTATGAAACAAACAAAAAATAATGAGCTTTATAAGAGAGTAGAAATATTTTCAAGTATTTTCAAATATTTTCAATGCAAACATTTTCCTGCAAATATTTTCAAATGTTTCAACCGAAAAAAGTGTACACTGTGGGTATATGCTATTTTAAGTATAATTTTACAGGATAATTTATAGATATACAATATAACCATTGTATTTGTACAATATAAGCCATGTATTAGTTCCATTAGAGCTAGTTATTTAATTGTAAATATTATCTCATCCATTTACGTTATATTTTATTATATTGCTTATAACATTGCCTTATATAAAATATAGTTCTGTGTAAATCAATTGAAATAGAGTTTAATTTCAACAGTATACTTTAAATAAACATAACAGTTTAAATTGCAAAACTGTTAAACGTTTTCAAATAAAAGGAAATCTTCATAATAAACCTTGCTTTGTAGAGGAAAAATTACCTATTGTTAGTCCCAGACCTGTTGAAAAATGTCGGATAAATTGAGTTACAATTTTTTTCACCACGACAACACAAAAAAGGATATCCAGTAATCAACCAAATTATATCCACAGTGAATAAAATATTCTCAATTTTCGTTTCCATATTTAATTATGCATACAAAACAGAATTAAGAGGGAATTTTTTGTTCAACTTTAAATAAGTTCCTTAGTGATTTGCAATATATTTGACATAACTTTGGAGGAAAATATAGCGTTATACTTTACGACAATGAGATATAAACAGCAATCCTCAGAATTTTCTAATGTATAATAAAAACCAGAGAAATGCTAATTTAATTTCACTGATTTACCAAAATTTATTATTGATCTAAAAAAAATATTGATGAAGATGAGTACATGTGATTAAATAAACATTTCATATCTATATAAATAAAATTGAAAATATGTCTCTATGTCTGCATATTTGTCTCATATTCACGAGAGAACGACTGAATCGAATTTGACGAAATTTTGTGGGTAGGCGAAATAGCCCCACTTTAGTTCATGTTTCGAGTTTCCATGACCAAGCGTTCTTTAGATATTAATTAACAAGAAAGATCAATCATGCATAAGCATTGATTATGAAACACTTTCCAACTTAAATGCAATTTCATTTAAAAATTTCTAAAATGTAATACATTCAGTGGCGATATCTTTCACATTATCACAGTACTACAGTAATTTATTATACTTAAATATTTAAAACTGTATCGAAATATAAATCATCTGATTCTCTATGCAAAATCAATGAATATTCCTTATATTCATATAACTTGTATTTCAGACTCCAGAGCTAAATAATTTTGTGTGAAAAAAATTCAGCAATTCTTATGTAACTCACCTAATAACAGCTTCAGATATTTGCATTCTGCATAAGTTAAAATTAGGCTTCGTTGAAGAAATAATAAAAGTTTAGGGATCATTTAAAATCACAACTATTGTAATTGCATAGGTACGGAATTTAGATACACAGATAATATATGTGTGTGTGTATGTACTCAAAATATTGGAATCGTGCCGAAGATCGGAACTCGAATTTTCAAAGGATCTACACGTTTTGGGACTTCTAAAACACGAAAAAACTATTTTTAGGAATACGTCTGTGTGTGTAAGTGTGTATCTGTGTATGTTTCTGTGAGGATATTACATCCACTCTAATTGAAAAACTAATGGACGGAATTTCATAAAATTCGGTAGGTATGTTTTTTGTGGGAAATCCTGATGTTCATTAGATTATAGTACGATTCCTAAGAAAAGAATCTGCCTTCTTTGCGAAATGGCCGGCAGAAATTGGCTTTATCCACTCTAGCTAAAAGCTAGTGGAACAAATTTAACAAAATTTGGTGTATGATATCTCAATAACCTACAATTGATTTATATACCAAATTTAACAAAATTTGGTATATAAATCATTTGTTGGTTATTCGGGAAAAAGGAACGGGCTATTTTTGCGAAATGGCCCGCAAAAATCGTTAAATATAAAAATAAAAGACTACGTGTGCCCAATTATATCAATTAAATTCCTATTTTATACGTGATTTTTGACAACAAAATGAATAAGACTAACCCAATTACTCTAAGACTAGCCGTTCTTGAGACATTCTAGTTTTCTCGCGTTTTCGCTACGCCACCTTTGACAATAAGTCCAGCTCTCAAATGAGAACCAAATTTAAGTTTAACGTGCAAATTCAATGTCATTTAAAATACTTATGGTTGTTATTTTGTGCAGATAAACTCAAATTATTATTGAATAAATAAGGAGAACGTGAATTGAGTCTGAAGTGAAAGACATGTGCTGCCCACATCAGAAATTTTAACAATAATACAACAATGATTTATAAAAGTGAACGGGGATTATTTGCATGCCATTTCGAAAAAAATGTATGATCTATATTTAAAGATCCACCAAATTTTTGTAGAATAAAATGTTCAACAAATCTAAGCTGTGTACCAACTTTTAACTCTCTAGGACGTAGGAAAGTGCATTAAAAATGCCATCTAATAAGTATATCATGAAGAGTTATATAAAATTTAAAAAAAAATTTAAAAATTGTTATCTACAAATTTATTTTAAAATGTGAAGCCTCTCTCATATAGAAAATGGTTAAACTCTTGGAAAGATATTTATTGTACAATATATCTCTTTTTTCTTTCTGGAGGTTATCCCAAAAGTCAGAATTTAATTGAATTTGTTTTTTTCCCTATATTAAATAATTTTTAATTAAAAAACTACTTGACATATTTTACTGAAATTTTTAATATGTATTTTATGGGATAATGTGACGATTTCCTAAAAATTTCGAAGCAATTTGTGAATTTTAAATTTGCCTAAAAAGTGTTTGAAAAATTTGGTCCCATAGGGTTCAATGTATTTCATTTTTTCAACCCGGGTTCAATAAAAAACTAATTGGGTGATATTATTTATTTATAGTCTCATAGGTCCCACAGACCGTCTGAAAAACATATTAAATTTCAATTTGATAAAGTCATTTTTACGGCAGTTATCGTGCTAACGGACAGACAGACAGACAGACAGACAGACAGAATGAACAAAGTCATAAACACTTTTCAACTATGTTGTAAAGTGTTAAAAATAAAATTTCCGGATAATACAATTGTGAATTTAAAACATTGAAAACAAATTGTTGAAAACAAATTAAAACGTATTTCAGCTGGTCTTTAACCAAATATTAAGACGATTTGCAGAGGATTTTTGAAGCAATAACAAAAATTCGAAATAGGACGTATTTAAGAAAATATTGATAATTTAATTTTCAGTATGTCAAAGTTAAATGTGTTCTAGATTTGAGTAAAAATGCATAATGAATCCTCAGTCGTCAAGGCATTTCCTTTAAACATTTAGGGATGAAGTCCGGTTCAATTTAAACACCCTTTCCACAGCGCAATAACGCAATAGACATTTCTGATCAGGTTAAATGTTGGGACATGCACATACAACTTTATACTTTCCGGAAAATGCATTTGATGTAGTGAATATTATTTCTATATTTCGGCATCACTGACTGAATCCTATCGGGCGCGTGTTTTAGTTTTGATCAAAATTAATATTTCGGAGTAGTTTTTCATTGTTTAGGTGATCAACCTTGTTACCGGTCCACCCGAAAGCATACGGCAGAAAAACTGGCCTTTGGGATAGCGGGTCCGCTCATCCCGGAACATGCACCAACCCGCGCCCACTGGTTGAAGCGGACCCTTTGACCACATATATAGGTAGACTGCGCATTGTTATTCAGAAGAGATTGAAAACATGACCACTGCATGTATCACATGACTTATGGTCGAACACTCCCAGACTTGGCGACTGATTGCCGCGCTTGGCGCTATAAAATATTTTTTTCACTGGAGTAAAACAGTGCTGAATACCTCTTATGTTTCTGATGTATTTCAAAATACGTATTGGTTAGGTCCTAACTGATCAATTTCTATTAATCACAGTAACATGAAATTTTGCATGCAGTTTTTTTTTTCGTGGTATATTTTAATTTTCTAGCTAGAACGTCCAAATTTAGTATTTCGTTGTATTTTACGGTGCATATTGATTTCTTAGACTTTGAACCTTATCGTGCTAGCCCGTTCTGGGCCCGCAATATAAATATATTCATAATTCGAGAATAACTCGAGATCCGTTGTATCTAGAAAGGTTATATCATATTTAGCATATGATTATATTTCGTGGTATATTTTAATTCATTGGATTTTGAATTATCGAAGCAATTAAATTTATTGCTACTATCCCAGCCCGTCCCGGAAAAAAAGTGCCGTTTTAAAAGTGATTATTTTCTTACTTCAGTAAAACTTTATTTTTAATAAAATACTTTTATTTTTGTACAAACTGAAGTGCAAAATTACCTCAATGCCAATATTCAACTTTAGAAATATAACTGAGCATATTAAATTTAACTATTCAAAATCTTGAATATTATTCCCAGATTATGCAACAGTTACTTAATATTCCTTGACCCCCCCCCCTCCCCACCCCCCAAAAATGCTTTTAAAAATATTTGGACACAATGTTATTATAATAAATCAAAATGCTGCTTGCAAGGCATAAACTTGCAAAAGTTAATGACTTAAACTTTCTAATAAAATGGCTTTATTAGTTCATATTTATCAATAGAACTACACCCTGTTAAATGCAGGGAAGGAGTGGGGAATGAATAAACATTTTAAACACAATTTTGAAACATTTTCACACTCAGTTCCTCACTGATCAAAAATATTATTACTTTAGCATCATTAAAAGGATCAAAGAACGAAGTTTTAAAGAACTAAATAGAATCTATAGGACAATAATTTCTTCTTATTTACAATTATTTTTAATTTTTTAAATATGTGTTATGAAATTTCTTATATTTATTTGTTGCATCCAAAAATTTAATATTTTCACAATTCCAGTGTTTAGCATAATGGAATGATATCTTCGCATTCTAATTTAGAAGAAAGGTATTACTTTGAATATTTTATGAATTTACCCGACGACTCATTATATATGTTTTTTTTAATTATTTCAAATCTCATTCTTTGCTTTACATATTCATAAGACAGTGAGACACTTCAGATTACTTCATTTTTAAGATATGGAAAAAAGCCAAAGTTGAAAACATAAATCAGTTTTGTTCTCAAGTTTCTATAGAAAACATCCTTATCCTCCCACCGACCCACCGACTGTTTAAAAAATTCCAGCTTTTATTGAACACTAGGCATAACAAATAATTGTTTAAAATGACTGAACGTTAACTTTTTTTCATTTAGCATATTTTGATGCAATTTAGCATATTTTGATGCAATTCAGCATATTTTGATGCAATTTAGCATATTTTGCACATATAGCACAATTTTGCATATTTCAATGCTTAAAACTTTTCTCTTTTCAGTTGTGTTTCCCAGATCTTTCTTCGTCTTTGGGAAACTAATAAAAATAATAGAAATTAGCTAACATTTTAATAAAAGTTTTAAATACACAAAAACTGAAGTAAAAAATATTTTAGCATATTTTATTGCACTTACATAGATACATATTAGGAATTTTATATGGTTACTTTATACATTTCATAATCACAAAAAAACTTTCAAATCACATTTTAATTGCTCAATTTCATTTGATACATTACATATACAGTTAAGGACTTTTCTGAAATTTTTATCGAGTATTTTTTAATGTACATACAAAGACAGTTAATACTAAGAGAAAGTGTAAAAAGTAATCGTTTCTGCTACAATTCTCAAGAAAAAATTATATTTACGGCCCTATACTGTATTTATTTTTTTAAGTCTGGAAAAATATAGCTCAGCAGAAAAAAGAATCAATTTTAAATGTGTCTTACTGATATTTATATACATTTCTTGAGAGTTATTAATCATTTCATAGCATTATATGGCATGAAAACATTGTCAGGAGAAAAGAGTATGAAAATGTAAACAATCCAAGTTGGCGTAAAAAAGCGACGCCAAGAGAGAAAACTAGGCGTATTAAAAGTTTCACCTTTATTTTATTTTTGTTCTTCTAATTTTAAGCATTTATAGAGGTAGAGTTTATGAAAGTACACAAACATATATAAAGTATTTTATTTTAAAAATAATTACAAGGTTATACATTATTTACAAAGCCAGAAAATCTACTTTTATTATAGGACGGCATGGTCGTACAAGCCAATTAACTCTTTATTTCATATAAAATATGTTTTGAAATGAATGGAAACGACTTACCTGTGTACCTGTGAAACGTAGTGTCTCCACCTTTGATAAACTTTGACGTACATCCATATGCAGTGCAGGACATTACCATATTTTGCTTAAAAGTAAAAGCAAACGTGCGATGTTGGAAGGAGAGATGGGCAAGAAAATATGCGCGTAGGGGTGCGCCTAAGTCATGTGACTTAGTTCAGTGGTCATGGAAAGGTTGCCAAAAGTCTCTCTACCTATATTTCACCTCGATGAGTGCACCACAGCAGACTCCGAACCCCGCCCAGTCGCCACAGCAAATCGAACCGGACCGGCGCAAAAGCAGAAATAAAACCAGCAATCCAACAAAATGCCATCCGCGGAGCGTCATCCTCTACTGAAAGATATGTCTTTATTAAAGCAAATACAGACGATAACCACTGGGTAAAGAAGCACAGGTTTCACGAACCAATTGCTACAACAAAGGAATATAAAACACATAATATAAATTAACAAGTGTGGCATCCTCTAGGACAAGAGCTCCCAAAATATAAAAGCATCATTACAAAATCCATACAGATTCACATATCAAGCTCTCTCCACAGGATATGACTAATAATAAGAAAAACGCCTTCACTGTTTAGGTAAGTAAAACTTGTTTATTACATTTTTTCTTATACATGTATGCATGATAAGCATTTATTACTAGAATTTGCGTTTACTAAGTATCAATGACGTATCTAGAAATTTCATTACAGGGGGGGGGGGGGTATCCAAAGTATGGCGAACGTTCAATCCAATAGAAAAGTTTGAAAAAAACTAACTAAACTTGATTAAAACTTGACTAAATTGATACTGGATCCCAATTGAACGAGGAAACACGTGAGCACAAGTAAGGATGTATCCAGAAATTTCATTCCGGGGGGAAGGCGGACCCACCGGACCCCTCTGTGATTACACGCCATTGCTAAACAACGAAATAAAGTAGAGATCAAAGAATAACTTCCATGGACTTATTCTTTGATCCATAGCTCTGCCACAACAACCATTTAACCATAGCTCTGCCACAAAATCGAAGCAGACCAATTTATTTCCCAAATGTTCCAGGGTGTTGCATCAAACGTAGCAAGAAATACTTTTCAGTGTCAAGATAATCATGAATTTGGAATGTCTTTTGAGGCAGATGCAAGTTTTGTGGAATGAAAAAAAGAAATAGAAACTAAAACCACATTTTAAACATGTAACATGCAATATTTTTCCGTGAAGCAATAAAGAGGAAAACTGTGAACTATAAGTATATTTCTGTATCACTTAAAGTTTTCTGCAATTTTAATTTTTCTAAAGCTCGATGTGAAATATTAAAAATGTGTATTGTCTGAGTAGAAACCGGTAATTTGAGTAAATATATTTCAATACAATTTGTAAAACTGTGAACACGTCATAATTAAAACTAACAACCACTGTAAAAATGTTGATTTTAATTTCAACGAGAACGAATAACCTCATATAATACAGATACATATAACACCACTCAATTTCCAAATCGCCTATTTGAACCAAAATCATTCCGGTGCTCCAAAATCTTTCCCGTTTCTTCCAGGCGCATCCATGCCAATTAATCCATCCATTAATCTATCTCCTTTTAATTTTTTTCATAATATTTTAAATTGTCTTCCTGTCCACAAAATAACACGAATCTTACTAAAAAATGACTTTTAATTTACAGTTTTACTTCAATTTTTTATTTCATTTGGCAACTAGAAGTACTTTAAAATGCAGCATTGCAAAAATGCAAAAACGTAAAAAAAATTAGTAAATAAATACAAAGCAATACCACGATAAATGTTCCATCTAAATGTTACAGGGCTGGACTTATCCTTTTTTACTCTAAAAATTGCGAATAAAATACTATTTAGTTAGTACATTTCAGCATATTTAATTTTCATTTTATAATTTTGACGAGTTTTACGATGGAAAACTTAATTTGTATTTTTTTCGATTCGTACCAAATCTAATCAACACCAGGTTAACCTGTAACTTACTTCGTCAAATTCCCTTAAATTTCGTTGAATAGTACATAAGCTAGAGTAGATACATAGATTGAATAGGCGCATAAAATTACACACACATAGATGCCACGCTAAAAATGGTGGAATCGCGTTCTGCTGTGCCCAAAACGTATCAATGCGTCGAAAATTCGAGGCACGATTTTCGACACTTTCCCGATACTTTCCCCTATATATCACCGTTTATTAAAGGTGAAAATCAAATAATACTAATAATTCTTAGTTGCTGTATTCAAATAATCATATATATTTCTATTTCTTGAGTTTCAATGGTTAAATCTAAATGCTATCTACCCGAAATCACGTCGAATTAAATCAGTTCTTTCAAATAAGTGCCTGTTCCGAATTTCACATTTATCATTTCGTCGAGTCACTCACATTAACTAATCATATTAGCAAAAAGAAAGGTAAAAAAATAAAAAAATAAAGAATCCACCCACTCTTTTCAAAAGGGCATCTGGATTTGCTCGATATTAATTCTATAAAATATTCTAATATGTATAGAGTGCATCTTCTTGTACTCCATGAAATGTCGCGCCAAATTTTTCATTTTATTATTTTAATTCTTCATACGTTTATTTATAATATTCTTTTATTATATATAATGGCATTATATCCTATTGTATTATTTTTATTACTTTATCTTATATAATGTATTATAATAAAGTATGTATTATATATGTATTATAATGAAGATGTATTATAATAAAGTGATTGTAATAAAGTATTATAATAAAGTGCCTTGTTTGCTCTGTAGAAGAGGAGACCCTGAAACACATTTTGTTCTTCTGCACTGGCGAGAACTATTTTAATTGTTTTTGTGGCAACCGAAATAAAAGAAAAATAAAAGCTTAAAGTTTAACTTTATAAGTAACATTAATTTTTATTAATCATCTTCACATTGCTGTAAATTCATATTTAGTGGAATTATATTTAATGTACATTACTATGTTGTACCGCAATAAACTCTCTAATAATTTTTACTTTTCGTGTGAGTCCTGTAAAGGAATATTTATTAATTATTAAATCATTAGACTAATTTAAACTTAACAATAACATTTATTAAAAACACAAAATACCTATTCAATTCCAATACATTAACAACTCTTCCTATTAATTATTTATTAAGATAGAATGTAAGAGGGGAGCACGTGAGACCCTGAACCATATACCTAACGTACTTAATAACCTGTGGATATTTGAGGAACACATACCTTCAATTTGGGCTTTGCAATAGATCATAATGCTTGCAAATACTTGGTTGCACAGAACACATCTTAGATCTCCCTTATTTGGGAATTTCCAAGCAATATTCTGTTTCTTTAGTATTGTCGTTCTATCATAATGGCAGGCACGCCTCCGCCCAAGACATAACGTCGCAGTCGTTGCACACATCTTATTTCAGTCAAAACTCATAATCGTCTCCTAAGTCAACATCCAACTGTTTTCTCCAATGTCTGATATTCCAATACTCCCTTCGTCAAAGTCTGATCACCATGTCTTTTCGTCTACATCTGCTCGTTCAACTTCCATCTGTGCTTCCTTCGGTGTGTGTGTCTGTGGGGGGGGGGGGGGGTAACTCCGCCTTTACTTCTTATCGGCGCTTAATGGTTCTTCTTTACCCAATTGCACTATTGCACATTTAATATGGCCCAGCTCAGCCCCTCTGGTATTGCACCCCTAAATTTATAGTCTTTTGACCTTAAAGCTCAAGTCCTCATAAACCCTGGTGCCAGCCAGACTACAGCTTTGTTTGCCGTTCTGGGCATCATAAATTTCACAAATAAAAGTGTATCATGTGAGAACAATTTCTGGTCTCACAGTTTTAACAAAACTGTGCGTTCCTCTTTCTATTTTATCTGTTTTATCCAATGTGCATTTTAAGTGTTTCCCTTTCATGGGCTATAGAAGACATTATGAAATTGGCCGCTTATGCGCCGGACTTACGTATCAAGTTGTATGTTTGTACCAAGACCAAGACCAAAACGCTTGCTTTCGGGGTCCCTGTGTCAGAGACACTCATGCCCACATCGCATATAGATTGTCGGACTATTTTGAGGTGCAATTTGTACTTGCAGATGGTCTGCAATGTCGCTCCACTTCAGTGGGCGTAATGTTATGATCAGTGGAATGATGGTGTTTTGGTCCAGAAGATTGTCTTGGTATGGCTGATGCCTGCTCGTCTGTAAAAGGAGGGGCGGGAAGGGCAAGAAATGCGCAAGAGTTAGCCACAACAAAAAACCGAAGAAGCGCCGAAATTTAAATTTCAGCAAATAAAGTATAAATAAGTTTAAAGTCAACAAAAGGCTACAACGGTAATGTGTGTATAATAAAGTGATAATCTTAAGAATAATCCACTTCGAGGAAGAGCAGGAATAGTGTCCCCGTAGATCAATGGTTAGAGCATTGGCTGCCCTGTTCGAAAATCAGCGGTTCTATCCTCGGATGAGACATTGATACCTTTATAACATTACCTGAGCAAATAAATTTTGTAGGTTACTTGCAATGTTGATGGAGATCAGAAAAATATACATTTACTAATTTTTAGTGCACCCCGTTAATTATGGCGCCAGTTTCGACATGCATATGTTAGCCACTTCGACATCACGATCGGGCATCTAAGGGAGAAGATTATGGAGATCAATTTAACGAGAAAATGTTTTAATCATGTCCTACTAAGAAAAAGCCTGAGCAAGGTATATACGCACAAATAAAGTGATAATGCAGCATTTTGTTTTTATTTCAGCGTTTCGTTGGTGAATCATAGAATATAAGAGGTGAATCATAGGAATAATGTTTCAAGGATATGTTGGACCCGTTGGTAAGTGCAAGAGAACCAACAACCCCGAAGAAATGTGTGCAAAGGTGATTATATATCCAAGACCTGGATTAAGAGAGAACCAATTAGAAACTCGAAAGAAGAAAAGCCCAGCCATTCCTCTCTTCTATTTCGGGTTTGTTAGTTCTCTAGCACTGACGAAGGATATCCAACGTATTCTGGAAACAGCTGTATACTGCATTATCATTGCATTTTTGCTTATATCTCTTTCGGGACGATTGTCAAGCCCGCGTGTCGGCTGCGAACTTGCATTCAAAGACGGACGGCACGCACTCGTGCCGAAGGAACCTTTACCGTAAACGGCGAGTGGCACGCATGCGTGCCTTCACATGGAACGTTTTAATTTGTCTACTAGATGGCGTTAAATGTCCGTGGAACTAACTTCAATGTATTTTGCAGATACATGACTTTGGCTAAGGGGGATCCAATGAATTATTTCTCCATTTGGAGCGGTGAAACATGATTTTGTAATATAAACAGACAGAGCAATTCTCGCAGCATCAACAATTTTATAATTGAGTTCCGGATTTTGTTTTTATTTCAGCGTTATGATTTCGTTGGTGAATCATAGAAATATAAGAGAGTATTTTCTTTTGTTTGGGTTTTAGAGGCAGAGGCAGTGAAATTATTCGTTTATTCCGGATAAAAGAATGGGATCAACTAACGAGTATTTTGTATTCAAATTTGTATGAAAAATATACATCAAATAGAAAATAAATTTTTCTTTTATTCCTGAAAAAAGTAGATTTCTGTGTTGAGTAGGTGATTTTTAGTGAATTTGTTTCGAGAGTTAGGCTTATTGCAAAAAATTTGCCGTCCTTTGGGAACAGTTCGGAAGCGAAGCACTCCGTCTTTTGGGCCGCGGCAGTTCCGGAATGCCGCCGTCCGGAAAGGGTATACGATGCTCAAATTTTCTATAGCCTTTCGCACAAAGTGCATTTTACTTCTTCATGTTCTAATAGCTTAAATGTTAGAGTATATGCTGGTCGTGTTCCAAGATACATTGACAGTGATAATGAGACAATGTGATGATACTGATTAGTTACGTATTACTCTCCTTATATATAATAATGTATAAGGAAAGTATTGTGAAGGGGACGAAAATTCGAATTCGAGTTTTCGACGAGAAAGCACGTTTCGAGCACGAATCAAACATTTTTGAAGTGATGTGTGTGTGCGTGTGTGTGCCAGTGAGTCTGTGGAGACGATAACTGCCGAACGAATGGACCGATTCAAACAAAATTTGGAACAAAAATTACAATCCGTAAACATTGGAAGCCTATTGTTTTTATACGCAATCGAATGTTCAGAACCCCCCTAAATTTTCGAGTGAAATTTTGAAAAAATCGTCAAAAAATCAAAACCTCTAATAAAGTTACGCAAATAGACATTTCTTATGTTATTATTCATTAGAAAACGATTAACATAAATTTGAGAACGCTAACATGAACCGTTCTCGAGATATTGCACATTTTCCAAAAAAATTATCAAAACGTCATATAAAATAAAATAAAAATAATTCCTATTGAGAAACATGTTCACTTTTCATATGTAATCCCAAGCGATAAATTGGATGACATCATTTTCGTGGATCTAGTTCCATTCATGAAAAAATATACTTTAGTAATACTTTTAGTAATACTTTTGTACTTGAACACCAATAGTCATTTATCTGCTGTAAGAATAACTTATTTCTCCCTCCATAACGGTTGGCGAGATTTTGACAACGAATTTGGTGGAATGTCGCCAACTTGGCGACATTTTAAATGTTGCTAAATTAACGAAAATCTCACCAAATGGATAAAAATGACGCTAAATCAATGAAAATGATGACTCATTGGTGAAAATTCAATATCTTGGAAAGAATATAAACATTTACTATAAAAATAATCTACTTTTTTAATGTAAAAGTAGTGAATTCATTGCATTAAATAAGGAAAATCATGTGCTGCCCACATCAGATTTTTTTTTATATGTATTCAACTCTTAGTATGTACAAGAATACTTAAATATCAAATACTTTGTAGCAACTGCATTGTATAAAGTTTTAAAATGCATTGAGTTTCTACAAACGCAGAATTAATCCGAGACAAGGTTCTAAGGCACGGCAAAGTTTACAAAGTTCTACTATATATAATAAATAAAATAATTAAACCAAATATATCTGATTATGTCGGTACACTTCATTGACAACAATTTTTCATGAATGCTCAAAATTGTAAAGACAACGAAGTCCAACAGACATATAGATGCTTTTCATCTATGTATAATAAAATAAAAGTAATATAAGTATGTAAAATTGTATTCCTTTTCATAATGATATAATTTTGTTACTGAGGAGTTAACTGTGAATAAAGTAAATACAGCGTATTGTAAAACACAGAGCAAAAGATGAATAGAATGGTGTGACCAAGTCTAATTTTTTGCTTCTTTGAGCTCACATTCTCTGTCTTTTACTTTTTTTTTTCTTGCTTGCGTCTTATGTACATTTTTCCTTTTTTTCTACCTTCATTGTTTTTCCTTTCGTTCCACTAGGTGGCGCCAGTATATTATGATGTCGTTGAGTCTTAGTTTGGCCGACATTGCTTTACCCTTATCCCTTATTTAGGCATTTAGTTTCAGACTTTTGAATTGATGAAGGAAATCCAGATGATTTCCGAAACGTACGTATGCCTTATTTATTTTGATTTGCTCTGCATTTTACGTTGCACACTAGTTTATTGTAGAAGCTAAATGTATTTATGATTTATTACACTACTCTAAAACTCATACATTTATTGTTCGTATAATTATTTATTTCATTATCTGATTTCAATGAATTCCTCATTAGGAAAATGCATTATTTAAATAATTGAGAAGAGAGAATAAAAGGCAAAGTTTCCAATTTAGAAAGTTTCTTAAGTATAATTGAAATTCAAAGTATCCAGACTTTGGAGCTTTTCTAAACTTTTAACAGCTTTAATGTTATTCATGGAGTTCATTTCTATCAAAGAATGACTACCGCTAATTATTTTAATTTGAGAAAGTATTGCATTATTGTGTGATAAAAAACATGGATACAGAGAAAGAAACAATTTTTAGAAAAGCATTTTAATAATAAGATTGTATTTACTTCCCTTATATACATAGTATACTGTATAAGGAAAGTATTGTGATGGGGTCGAAAATTCGAAATCGAGTTTTCGACGGGAGAGTATGTTTCAAGCATCTCTGAATACGAATTATACGTTTTCGAGGTGATATATATATATATATATATATATATATATATATATATATATGTGTGTGTGTGTGTGTGTGTGTGTGTGTGTTTATGTGTGTGCATATATAACTATGTATATGTATATTAGTGTGTTTATGTATGTTAGTGTGTGTGTTCTTGAATCAATGGATGCGATATACAACAAACGAATGGAATTTCGTTTTTATGATTATTACAATCAGTGAATACTGGATGTCTATTGATTTTACCAGCAATCGAATATTCGGAAACATACTCCCAATTTCTCTTTGTATATCTGAGTGTAGTATGTGTGTGCGTGTGTGTGTGTCAGTAAGTCTGTGGAAACGATATTTCACGAACGAATGAAGCGATTCGAAAGGCATTGGGTACAAAAATCACAATCAGTCAAAAATCACAATCAGAATTCTAGAAGTCTGTTGTTTTTAAACTCAATCAAATTTGCAGAACATCCCCAAATTTTTAAATGAAATTTTGAAAAAATCATCAAAAAATCAAAACCTTTAATAAGTCTAGTAAATAACTATACCTTATGTAATTTTTTATTAGAAGCGATTGACACTAGCATGAAAACGCTAACATGAACCTTATTTTGAGATATTACACATTTTTCAAATACATTTATATAAAATCACATAAAATAAAAAAGTATTAACTACTGAGAAATATATTCACTTTTCATTTATAATATAAACACCCTGATTTATCTATTTATCTCTGGGTAACGCTTGGCGAAAATTTTAGCGATGTATTTGTCGAGATATCGCCAACTTGGCGACTTTTTTAAATATTGCGAAATTGACAAAAATGGCACCAAATCGGTAAACATGACGCCAAATTGATAAAATTGACGGCAAATTAATGAATTTAATTCCATTTCGAAGGGGACTAGTTTTGTAGTAATGTTTCAATAGCGTTTGTCTCTCAAGTCACCCATCCCAAATGGAAACAAATTTAGCGACTTTTAAAAATATCCCCAAATCTATCAAATGTCATCAAATCGATAAAATTATCAGTAAATTGATAAAAATGTAGCCAAATTGATAAAAAAATGTCGCCAAATTGATAAAAATGTCGACAAATTGATAAAAACGAAGCCACATTAATAAAAAATCTGATGTGGGCAACACATGACTTTCCTTATATAATGTAATGAATTTACTACTTTTGCAGTAAAAAAATAGGTTTTTCTTGTAGTAGATACTAATATTCTTTCCAAGATATTGAATTTTTGACAATTAGTCGTCATTTTCATTGATTTAGCATCATTTTTATCCATTTGGCGAGATTTTCATTAATTTGGCAACATTTCAAAAAAGTCGCCAAGTTGGCGACATTCCGCTAAATTCGTCGCCAAAATATCGCCAAGCGTTATGCACTAAGAAAAAAGTTATTCTTACAGCAGATAAATGACTATTGGCGTTCAAATACAAAAGTATTATTCAAAGTATATTTTTTCATGAATGGAACGAGCTAGATCCACGAGAATGACGTCACTCAATTCATCGCATGGTATTACATATGAAAAGTGAACATGTTTCTCAATAGGAATTTTTTTTTATGTGACTTTTTCATAATTTTTTTGAAAAATGCACAATATCTCGAGAACGGTTCATGTTAGCGTTCTAAAATTTATACCAATCGTTTTCTAATGAAACATTACATAAGAAATGTCTATTTGCGTAACTTTATTAGCGGTTTTGATTTTTTGACGATTTTTTTAAAATTTCATTCGAAAATTTAGGGGGATTCTGAACATTCGATTACGTATAAAAACAATAGGCTTCCAGTGTTTACGGATTGTGATTTTTGTACCAAATTTGGTTCGAATCGGTCCATTCGTTCGTCAGTTATCGTCTCCACAGACTCACTGACACACACACACACACACACACATACTTTCACACACACACACACACACATACATACACACACACAGACATCACTTCAAAAATGTTTGATTCGTGATCAGGGATGCTTGAAACGTGCTCTCCCGTCGAAAACTCGAATTCGAATTTTCGACCCCGTCACAATACTTTCCTTATACATTATGTATATAAGGAAAGTAATATGACTGCAAATCAATGAAATTAATTCTGTTTTGAAAGGCGATTGTAATATAATGATGTTTCGGAAGCATTTACCTGTCAGTCCAACCGTCCTACATTTCGACAAATTTGGCAAGTTTTTTAAATGTGGCCAAATTTATCAAAATACAGTGACCGCCGGTTATAAGATTCAGTGGTTATAAGAAACAGCCGTTTATAAGACTCAAAACGACAGAAACAAATACAAACTTCGTTTTAACATTAAAATTGTGTCGCTTATAAGAAACACGATTCCGCTTATAAGAAACAGTTTTCTACAGAAAATTTGTTGATTTCCTTGCGACGCTGGTGTAAAAAAAAAAAAATCGATTTGTTTAAGGTTAACTGAAGGACGAGTTGTTATCTCTTGTCTCTGGGCGTACGGGGAGGGGGTGGGAGTTTGCTATGTAACAAAGGATGACAGAGGATTTCTCCGCAGAAAGACTTGGGGAGTACAACCCCAAACCAGTAAGAAACGAGCTTTAATCTTTTGGCAGTTAAGGAAACGTACTGATAAGGAAAGGCATCTTTGCTTATGCACACAAATAAGATTCGTACAGCTTTAGTTAGTCATTTTATGTTTTGCTAGTGAAGCATGTCGCAAAACCTTACTTTGCTTGAAAAGCAAAGTTTACTTAAAAAGTATGATTCTCCACCTCCGTGTAGTCAATAAGCAAGAAAACAACCTTGCTTGATGCTATCCATATGATCGCAGGCGCATGGAAAAAAGTTTCTGACATATGCATTTTTAATTGCTTCCGTAAAGCAGGATTTTTGAAAAATAATGTTGCCATACCAGCAGAAGATGAAGAAGAATTTGAAGCACCTTTCGAAGAATGGATTCACATCGACGAAAATTTACAAACATCTGAAGAAAACAATGATGATGACATAGTGCGGAAATTCAGAATGTTTGCAATGAAGAAGAAAATGAAGACGACGTTCCACAAGAAGAAAATTTTCCTACAGCCAAACAGTCGCGAGAAGCCCTAACTATAATTAGAAAAACTCTTGAACACAGAGGGGCATCAGAAAAAGTTTATGGACTGTTTTATGATTTAGAAATGGATGTACGTAAACTAATCACAGACTCGTTAGCACAAACAATACTGGATAAGTTTTTTGCTATTCTTCAGTAATAGATTACGGTATGTATGAAAATGTACTATGCTCTTATACATAAAGGAACGACCTATGAGTTTTACTTTTTATTCTTATTTAACTGCATACTATATGCATATAGATAATAATTTAAGTTGTAAGGCTTAATTTGTAAAATGAGAAATATTTTTGAATGCAAAACTTAATTTACAAATGTATTATGTACGTACTAATATTTTACTTATATACATTTATCTTTTAAATTCTGTAAAACTGTGTTCAATAGTTAGTATTTACAATGGAAGAACGATATTTAAAAAATTTCCGGATTTAAGAAACAACTGCTTATAAGAAACAAAACGAGCGAAACGAACGTGTTTCTTATAAGCGGCGGTCACTGTATCACCAAATTCACAAAAATGTCGCCATATCGATAAAAATCTGATGTGGGCAGCACATGACTTTCCTTATATAATGTAATGAATATACTTTTACAGTAAAAAAAAAAGTTTTTCTTATACTAGATACTAATATTCTTTTTAAGATATTGAATTTTCGACAATAATCGTCATTTTCATTGATTTAGCGTCATTTTTAACACTTTACAACAAAATTGAAAAGTGTTTATGACTTTGTTCATTCTGTCTGTCTGTCTGTCTGTCTGTCTGTCCGTTAGCACGATAACTGCCGTAAAAATGACTTAATCAAAATGAAATTTTAGTATGTTGTTCAGACCGTCTATAGGACCTATGGGAATATAAATGAATAATATCACACAATTAGTTTTGGATTGAACCCGGGTTGAAAAAGTGGTATACATTGAGCCCTATGGGACCTAATTTTTCAAGCATTTTTCAAGCGGATTTAAAATTCACAAATTGGTTCGAAAATTTTAGGCAATATTCATATTGTTCCATAAAATATATAAAAAAAATTCAGCGAAATATATTCAGTAGTTTTTTAAATAAAAATTAAAATAATAATAACACCTCTTATATGAAGCGATCACGTGTCCATGATATGAAACGATCACATGACCCACTTCAAAATGATATATGGCATCCATCTTGTGTCAAAATCGTGATTTTTAAAGTTCTTTTTAATTCATATTGAGTGTTGTATCCGTCTTAAAACTACTTTATTTTTGCCTAAATTCTGTGCATCTACATACTAAAACAACGCAATGACAATATATTTCAGTTTAAATGCTCATCCAAATATGATTATTTCTACTATTAAGCCTATTTTTCACCTGTGTAAAATGTAAACAGCAAAATATGTAGAATGAGTTGGATTAGAATCGCTGTAATTCTTTAACACAAAATATTTTAGTCCATGGAGTCTGCTTAGCTGATATGAATGAAATATTCATTGATTTTAGAAAGAGAAGGACGATATTTTTCGCTGAAGTTTTACGCATTGAGATTACTTACTTGTAGCTCAATGGTCTTAATTTTTAAATAAAATAAATTATTATAGTATTGTGATGAATGACATGAATGGGGGAATTATTTATGAATGAAATGTTGCTTTTATAGACAGAGCCAGGCGTGTTATTTTTTTATGACGTCATTTGAATGAATTTCAATTGTTTTCGATGAAGTTTTCAAATATAAAAATCTTATGTGGGCACCACATGACTTTCCTTATATAATGTAATGAATTTACTACTTTTACAGTAAAAAAAAATTGGTTTTTATAGTCGATACTAATATTTATACTAATATTTTTTTTTATATAGTCGATACTAATATTTTTAGTTGATACTAATATTTTTAATATTTTTACCTAATATTTTTCGACAATTAGTCGTCATTTTTATTGGTTTAGCGTTATTTTTATCAATTTGGCGAGATTTTCGTTAATTTGGCAACATTTCAAAAAGTCGCCAAGTTGGCGACATTCCGCCAAATTCGTCGCCAAAATCTCGCCAAGCGTTATGGACAAAGAAATTAGTTAGTCTTATTGCAGATAAATGACTATTGGCGTTCAAATACAAAAGTATTACTCAAAGTATCTTTTTCATGAATGGAACGAGCTAGATCCACGAGAATGATGTCATCCAATTTATCGCATGGTATTACATATGAAAAGTGAACATGTTTCTCAATAGGAAATATTTTTTTTTTTAATTTCATATGACTTTTTGATAATTTTTATGAAAAATGTGCAATATCTCGAGAACGGTTCATGTTAGCGTTCTAAAATTTATGTCAATCGTTTTCTAATGAAAAATTACATAAGAAATGTCTATTTGCGTAACTTTATTCGTGGTTTTGATTTTTTAACGATTTTTTCAAAATTTCATTCGAAAATTTAGGGGGGTTCCGAACATTCGATTGCGTATGAAAACAATAGGCTTCCAGTGTTTACGGATTGTGATTTTTGAACCAAATTTGGTTTAAATCGGTCCATTCGTTCGTCAGTTATCGTCTCCACAGACTCACTGACACACACACACACATACACACATACTTTCACACACACACACACACACACAGACATCACTCCAAAAATGTTTGATTCGTGATCAGGGATGCTTGAAACGTGCTCTCCCGTCGAAAACTCGAATTCGAATTTTCGACCCCGTCACAATACTTTCCTTATACATTATGTATATAAGGAAAGTAAAAATGACTGCAATTCGATAAACGAATTGTGTTTTGAAAAGGAATATTATTGTATTGATGTTTTGGCAGCGTTTGTTTGTCAATTTCACTGTTTCCACTTGGTGATAATTTTGGCGATTTTTTTAAAATGTCTCAAAATTGAACAAAATATCACAATAATTAACGAAACTGTCACCAAATAAATGAAAATTCAATATCTTGGAAAGTGTATAAGAATCTATTATAAGAAAAGGCCATTTCTCTGTTCGTGACGTTTGACCAAAAGTTTACAAAGAATTTGGTGGGATGTCCCAAATATTGCCAAACTGATAAAAATGACGCCAAATGGTAGGTAATATTTTCTAAATTTTGAATTCCGTCATTCCGATGGGCATATCTTCTAGTATGTAATATTATGCGATACATTTGTTATTGTCATTCTTGTGAATCTACCTCGTTTCATTCACCAGAGAAGAAACTATGGGTAATCGTTTTGTATTTGGACGCCATTAGTCCTTTATCTACTATTTATGTATTACAAATGGACAGGGACTTGATATCCCATCAATCGCTGATACATCAGCCAGCATCGTGAACCATGTAGCCGTCACATGACGTTGCCCCGGCGCACCAGTCAGGGGAGGGAGGAACACACTGCGGACAACAACACACCATCCATGCCGCAGGTAGAGGTCCGTAGGGAGCCCACAACCCGGCAGTCGAGTGGGCATGAGGAAACTCTTGCTTTGACCATTCAACCATCGCGACGGCCTTTTATCTACTATAACCTCTTTCTTCGTCCATAACACGTGGCAAAAGTTTGGCGACGAATTCAGCGGAAGATCACCAACTTGGCGAGTTTTTTTTAATGTTACCAAATGGATAAAAATAATGAAAATGTCGCCGAATTGATAAAAATTATGATAAATAAAAGAAAATTGGAGACTAATTGATGAAAATCCAATATCTTGGAAAGAACATAAGAAACAACTATATAAATAGCCCAGTTTTTGGTCTGTCTGTTATGCTTGGTGAAATTTTTGACGGGATGTCGGTAACTTAGCGATTTTTGTAATGTTAAATTAATAAAAATGTTATCAAATTGATTAAATTGACGCTAAATAGCAGACAATGTTCCACAAATATTTAATTCCGGCATACTTTCTAATATGATGAAACGCCAATATGATGAAACTATAAGAATAACCCATTTCTCAGTCCGTAACGCTTGGCGAGTAATTTAGCGGCGTTTGTTGCAAACTTGACGACGTTTGTAAATGTTGCCAAATTGACAAAAATGTCCGAAAATTGATAAAAATGACACGAATTGAGAAGTAATGTTTCGAAAATTTTGATTTCCATCATATGACGGGCATATATTCGAGTATATAAGAATTGCTCTTTTCTCCCTTCGTCTGTAACATTTGGTGATGTATTTGGTTAACTTGGCGAATAATCTAGCAAAGAGTATTGCCAAATTGGCGATATTTCGCCCCAGATTGATGAAAATTTTAAAAATGACGCTAAATTAATGAAAATGACGCCTAGTTACTAGAATAATTATTCAGTAAACAGAGCAAATTTTTTGCATTATATAAGGAAAGTCATGTGTTGCCCACAACAGATTTTTTTTTTTTTAAATTATCACAGTACTACTATAATTTATTATATCTGGAAACTTAAAACTTCATCAAAAAAGACAATGTTATGAATCGTCTACTTCTCTACTTAAAATCAATGACTATTTCATTCATATCACTTATATTACAGACCCCAGAGGTAAATAATTTTACGTAATAAAAATTCAGCAATTCTTATAAAACTCATATTACAATCGCTTGATTTGTTTACATTCTGTACATGTTATAGAAATTAGGCTTCTTTATAGAAATAATAGTTTAGCGATCATTTAAAACAAAAAATATTGTAAATGTGTTGACAAATAATTTAGATACAGAAATAATATACAAAAATAAAGCGTTTTTAGGACGGATGCAATACTAAATATAAATTTAAACGATCTCTAAAAATCACGATTTTTAACCAGCGAAAATGAAATGGATGACATATTTTATTTTGCAATGAGTCACGTGATCTCTTCATATATCATAGGTGTAATTTTTATTATTTCAATTTTTGTTCAAAAAACTACCTAACATATTTTGGTGATTTTTTCAATTGGGGAATTTTAAATTTGCTTAAAAAATAGTTGACAAATTAAGTCCCATAGGGTTCAATGAATTTCAATTTTGCAACCCGGGTAAAATACAAAATTAATTGGATTATATTACTCATTTGAATTTCCATATGTCCCATGGACCGTCTCCACAACAAAATAAAATTTCATGATAAAGTCATTTTTATGGCAGTTATTGACCGAACGAATAGACAAACACACAGATAGACAGAATGAACAAAGTCATAAACTCTTTGCAACTATGTTGGCAAGAGTTAACAAGAAAGATCAATCATGCATAAAGCATTGATTATGGAACACTTTCCAACTTCAATGCAATTTTATTTAGACATCTCTGAAATGCGATACATTCCTCGGCAATATTTTTAAAATTATCACAATGCTGCAATTATTTATTATATTTGAAAACTTAAAACTTCATCGAAAAAAATGAACTTCATTTAAATGACGACATTGAAATATAAATTGCCTGGTTTAAACATCTCTAAAATGTGATACATTCCTTAGAAATATTTTTAAAATTATCGTAACACTACAATGATTTATTATATTTGTAAACTTCATCGAAATCAAATGAACTTTATTCAAATGACGTCACCGAAATATAAATCGTCTGGCTCTCTCTATAAAAGCAGTATTTTATTCATAACTTTTTTCCATTCCCTTCATTCATCACAATACTATAATAATTTATTTTATTTGAAACTGAAAACCATGGAGGTACAAGCAATTTAACTCTATGCTTAAAACTTCATCAAAAAATTGTTTTCTTCTCTCTGTAAAATCAATGAATGTTTGATTCATATCAGCTATATTGCTCCATGGGCTAAATAATTTTGCGTTAAAGAAATGCAGCAATTCTTATGCAACTCATTCTGCATCTTTTGGTGTTTATATTCTCCATAAGTGAAAATTAGGCTTCGTTGTAGAAATAATCAAAATTTGATAATCATTTAAACTCAAATATATTGTAATTTCAGTATGTAGATGCACAAAATTTAAGCAAAAATAAAGCGGGTTTTGGAGCGCTAAATATGAATTAAAAATAACTTAAAAATAACTATTTTGACACAAGATGGATGCCATATTTTATTTTGAAGTGGGTCACCTGATCACTTCATATAATGCTCACGTGATCTATTCATATAAAGGATGTAATAATTATTTCAATTTTTATTTAAGAAACTACTGAATATATTTTGCTGAATTTTTTTTTATACATTTTATAGGATAATTTGGATATTCCTAAAACTTTCGAAGCAATTTGTGAGTTTTAAATTCGCTTAAAAAGTGTTTGAGGAATTAGGTGCCATAAGGTTCAATCTATTTTATTTTTCATCCCGGGTTCAATTCAAAACTATTTGAGTGATATTATTCATTTATATCCCCGTAGGTCCCTCAGATCGTCTGAACAACATACTAAAATTTCATTTTAACAAAGTCATTTTTACGGCAGTTATCGTGCTAACGGACAGACAGACAGACAGAATGAACAATGTCATAAACACTTTGCAACTATGTTAGCACGAGTTAACAAAGTCATAAACACTTTTCAACTTTGTTGTAAAGTGTTAAAAATGGCAAGAATCCAGTAATACAAGCTATACAGATTTCAGTGCTTCGAATAATGTACCCTGTCCGCCATATGCCAATCTGACGTTAAAACACAATCTATCTGATCATCATAAAAGTTACCACAGACGAAGAACAGGCAGCAAATCCTTGCTGAAAAGACAGTTCCGCCCTATTTTTTCTACAGCTAATGAAAGCAGAATTATCTGGATAAGACCAGCCAGTTAGTAAAAAACCTCTAGGGATTGAAGGATCCAGCAAAGAGGGTATGGAAAAGTTTCATGATTATTAGACTCTAAAAAAGTGCTTATAATGAACTGTCTTAAAAGATGGCATATAATATAAAATGATAAATTTACTGTTGCCAAAGAAGCTGCACCTGTGGATTGAGCCTAGTTCTCGGCAAAATATGTTAATGTTAGCCGTACGAGGCTTTATAAAACTTGTGTTGCTGTTTCACAACTGCTATGTGCTTTAAGGAACTTGTGTCGTTTTTTCATGGCTTATCGGTGTTTTAATTAACGTGTATCTGTTAATTAACGTGTAACTGTTTAACGATTTTCCTGTTCTTTAAGAAATTCGCCAGTGCACTTAACATCTTTAAGAGCACTTCAACAAAACAAAGCGACTTATAGCATTCACATTTTTTAAAAAGCACTATATTTCTATACTGATATCACCTTTTAAAGTCAAATGGACTTTTTTGCCCCCGACACACATTTAGGAGAATTGACGTCGACAATCATCAGAGAGAAATCGAGGATGAAGTGGTAACATCACCTTGTTACGCCAATTCCAATTTCGAAGTAGTAGAATAATGGATGTTTTTAATTGTGTTGTACGAGGGTACTCTGTGGGGACCCTTTGTTCCCATTGGATCTCTGTGAACCCATTTCCCTATGACTCCAGTCATGTGGGTGGAACTTAGGCCATGATTCATTGGAGAATCTTCTATAACCCTTGCAGCCTTACTTGGGTCCATAAAGTCAAGTGCCATGAGGTTATAATTAAATTTCTAAAATTCTCTTAAATTCTGCCGTAAATAACCGTCACCTTCATCAGAAAAACAGGCGTTTGCATGTCTGGGGCTGGTGCCATACTGTCGTTTTGCATACTGTAGAACCTGTAAGGCCTTTTATTACAACGGTAATATCAGTATATCCAAATACATTTTTTATGCTTACCGATTAAAATAATCTTTCAAATATCTTCAATTAGTTCCATTTATTCAAGGGTATTATATTGCACATGCACACATGCAAACATATTTGATAGATGGTTGAATCAGGGTTACTCAAATATGTAAAACCATCGAAATCCAACAGTGAGATATTTTATTACATAAAGCCTTTCTTTAATGTATATTATAAAATTAAATAACATAAATGCACAAAATTGAATTTATTTTTACTTTCCTTATATACATAATGTATAAGGAAAGTATTGTGACGGGGTCGAAAATTCGAATTCGAGTTTTCGGCGGGAGAGCACGTTTCAAGCATCCCTGATCACGAATCAAACATTTTTGAAGTGATGTCTGTGTGTGTGTGTGTGTGTGTGTGTGTGTCAGTGGGTCTGTGGAGACGATAACTGACGAACGAATGGACCGATTCGAACCAAATTTGGTACAAAAATCACAATCCGTAAACACTGGAAGCCTATTGTTTTTATACGCAATCGAATGTTCAAAACCCCCCTAAATTTTCGAATGAAATTTTGAAAAAATCGTCAAAAAATCAAAACCAATAATAAAGTTACGCAAATAGACATTCCTTATGTAATTTTTCATTAGAAAACGATTGACATAAATTTTAGAACGCTAACATGAACCGTTCTCGAGATATTACACATTTTTCAAAAAAATTATCAAAAAGTCAAATAAAATAGAAAAAAAATATTTCCTATTGAGAAACATGTTCACTTTTCATATATAATATCATGCGATAAATTGGGTGACATCATTCTCGTGGATCTAGCTCGTTCCATTCATGAAAAAAGATACTTTGAGTAATACTTTTGCATTTGAACGCCAATTTATCTGCTGTAAGAATAACTTATTTCTTCGTTCATAACGCTTGGCGAGATTTTGGCGACGAAATTGGCGGTATGTCGCCAACTTGGCGACTTTTTGAAATGTTGCCAAATTAACGAAAATCTCGCCAAATGGATAAAAATGACGCTAAATCAATGAAAATGACGACTAATTGTCGAAAATTCAATATCTTGGAAAGAATATTAGTATCTACTTTAAGAAAAACCTATTTTTTTACAGTAAAAGTAGTAAATTCATTGCATTATATAAGGAAAGTCATGTGTTGCCCACATCAGATTTTTTAATATTTTAATTGTGTTTGCAAACAACTGAGTATATTTATGTTTTATTGCACAACTGTGAATCTCATATGTTTATTTTTCATGCAATTATTAATTTCCTTAATTTCCCTGGTGTTAATGAATCAATCATTACGAAACTTCATTATATAAATAATTGAGAAGAGGAAATAAATAGCAAAATGTGAAAAATAGAAAATTTTCTGAATATAATTGAAAATCAAAGTTTCTCGGACTTAAGGGATTTTCTAAACTTTTAACAAACCCCAATGTTACTTATACATTTAATTACCATCATCGAATGACTGCTGATTTGTAATTTAAATTTGTAAAAGTCTTACAATTCTGTGGGACAGAGTGGCCAGAATTTTAATGAGTTTCTTTAATTTAACGTATTAAGGATCACAGAGAAATGCGTACATCTCGTATTATGTATGCATCTCCTTGTATTTGAGTCTTCTCATGCCTTTCTAATTTTTTTGAATAAATATTATAGCACAAGTTCGTATATTTTTTTCTAATCTAAGAATCTAGCTTTTTCTAAATAGCTATATCATATATAGATATATATATATATAAGTCAAAAGAAACTATCACTATTTCAATTAACCTATCATTTGTAATTGGTGATTCATTACCGTTTTACATCATAATTAAAAAAAGAAAGACCAATCATGTATAAAGCATTGATAATGAAACACTTTCCAACTGCAATGTAGTTTTATTTAAACATCCGTAAAATGCAATACACTCAGCGGTGATATTTTTAAAATTACCACAATACTACAATTTATTATGTTTGAAAACTTCATAAATAAATGATCTTTATTCAAATAACGTCATCGAAATATAAATCGCTTGGCTCTCTATATAAAAGCATTTAATATCTCATTCATAAACATTTTTCCATTCCTTTTATTCAGCGGCGATATTTTTAGAATTATCACAATAATACAATAATGTATTTTACTTACAAACTTAAAACCATGGAGGTAAAAGCAGTAACTCCATGTTTAAATCTTCACCGAAAAAGGCGATAGAATCGTCTGCTTCCCTATGTAAAATCAATGAATGTTTCATTCATATCAATTATATTGAAGACTCCAGCGTTAAATAATTTTGCGTTAAATAAATTCATAAATTCTTATACAACTCATCTTACAGTGTGATGTGTTTACAAACTCGATAAGTGGAAATTAGGTTTCGTTGTAGAAATAATCCAAATTTGATGATCATTTAAACTCAAATATATTGTAATTACGTTGTTTCAGAACAATGATGAACAGAAATTAAGTAAAAATAAAGTGATTTTAGAAAGGATGCAACACCAAATAAAAATTAAAAAGAACTTTAAAAATCACGATCCTGACGCAAGATGGATGCGATATTTTATTTTAAAGTGGGTCACGTGATCTCTTCGTATAATTGTCACGTGATCTCTTCATATAATTGGTGTAATTATTATTTTAATTTTGATTTAAAAAACTACTGAATATATTTTTCTGAAATTTGTTTTCTATATTTTATCTGATAATTTGAATATTTCCTAAAACTTTCGAAGCAATTTGTGAATTTTAAATTGGCTTAAAAAATGTTTGAAAAATTAGGTCCCGCAGGGTTCAGTGTATTTCATTTTTTCAACTCGGGTTCAATCCAAAACTAATTGGGTGACATTATTCATTTATATTCCCATAGATCCCACAGACCGTCTGAACAACATACTAAAATTTCAATTTGACAAAGTCATTTTTACGGCAGTTATCGTGCTAACGGACAGACAGACAGATAGACAGACAGACAACAATTGTACTGCTTAATTGCTATCAACAATTGTAGTGCTTAAAACAAGAACTTTTCATATTATATGCATACATTACAAGGCTTTCTTTTAAATCCAGATTGAATATGTTAATGCACTGCAAACTTTGAGATTCTAGCGAATCTGCATGCTTAAGCTTTAATCACTCTTTGAAACGGATTGACAATTTTAAGAACATAATATCCGTTAAAAGTTTAGAAGATTTACAAACCCTTTCTCTGAAAACTTTGAATTTCTATTATGTTTGAGAAACTTTCAAGCCAATGCACTTCGATAGATTTCGATTTGCAACCCTTTCATGAAATGAATATATTAATTTGTGTATAGGTTAAAAGCAGAGAAGAAAATGCATAAGTAATTGCTTCTTTCGAACAGGTCCCTCTTTTCTAACAGGCCCCTCGTCTCTAATAGCGCCCATTTCATTTCAAGTAGCATTCTTTAGTGTGTTTTTTCATATAAATATGATATTTTATATCCTGCAGATGTCTGTAATTTGGTAAAAGTTCTATTATTTTTTTCCATCTACGAATTCCAAAGTAGTTGAGCTAATTGAGATGTGCTTGCAGTAGCAATCGTTATTTTTAATGCAAATGATAATAAGAAAGGCGGGCGAGATGACACCCAGCCCTATTGTGCTCTGATTGGTTCGCTCTTAGAAATTGAGCAAATTTTATTTGCTGAGTTCAAAAAAATTCGACTACGAGAATTCTTACCATTGATGTGTATGGCGCTGCTAAAGAATTGCTGTAAGGAAGTTCACCATGTAATAAGAACATAAATCAAAAGTATAATATCTGAATATAATATCCATCTGGAGAACAATCCATGGCAATATAATAAAATATAATATCTGGAGGAAACAATCCATGACAGCATGGCAGCATGGAAGTAATTCCATTTGTTTTGTAGCTTGCAAGTAGATATAAATATGAATGTTTAAAGTAATTGAGAAGCTTTTGGAAAATTTTCGGCTTTTTGGCTGCTTAATCTTTTTAAAAATATTTAGCATATAATATTAAAGTCTAAAATAACCTTAAATAAAGTCTAAAATAACCTTATATAATTAAAGTCTAAAATAACCTTATATAATTAAAGTCTAAAATAACCTTACCTAATGCCATTTCAATTGTTTCTTATCCAGATATATTCTCTCCACAGACTTTCTTTCTCTTCATAATCTCTATCTCTGTTACCAGTACACACATACACATGGACATAATTTTCAAAATCTGATGTGGGCAGCTCATTTACCTGCACACTGAAATCCATCTTATCTTTGTTTCATTAATAATTCATTAAATTGAGCTAAATTTCACTAAATAACCGGCACAATTAATCGAAATTACACTGCACTTACACTTTTAATTCCGTTTTCGTTTCCATATGATTACTGGATGTATTCTCACAACCGGCGTAACAAAAATGCGAAACAACTAAAATATCTCGAGAATGTGTAGTACTATAGTAATGGGGTTGGTCTTATTCTTTTCATCCTCAAAAATTTCGTATGAAAATTTTATTTATATATTTGAGTATACGTTGTCTTTTAGTTTTAGATTTAACTACTTTTGTGGGCAATTTCGCGAAAAAAGGCGGGTTTCTTTTTTTTAACTATGTCAAAATTTAATCAGCACTAGTGACCTACAATAACCTACAAGTAATATATCAAATTTTTCGAAATGCGGTCTAATAGTTTTTCAGTTAGAATGGATACAGGCAATATGTGAGGCCCATTTCGCAAAAAAAAGCAAGTTTTTTTTATTCTGAAACGTACCAAAATCTAATCAGCACCAGGGTCATCCGCAAGGGACTGGCCCACCAAATTTGATGAAATTCGGTCAATTAGAATTTAAGTTAGAGTAGATATAATATCGTTCCAGACAGACAGACACACACAGATGCCATGCTATAAATAGTTTTTCGTATTCTGGAGGTCACATACCGTGAAGATCCATCGAAAATTCAACTTGCGATTTTGACATGATTCCAATACTTTCCATATACATTACCATGCATTGCAGGGAAAGTAAAAATCTGATGTGAGCAGCACATGACTTTCCCTGCAGACTTATATTCACGTTCTATTTATTTAAATTAAATTTAATTAATTTTTAATTCAATTTTCGTTCTCATTTGAAAACTGGACTTATTTTCAAAAATGGTGTAGGAAAAATACGAAAAACTAAAATATCTCGAGAACGGCTAGTCCTAGAGTAATGGGGTTGGTCTTATTCTTTTCTTCGCTAAAAAAATTACGTATTAAATAAGCATTTAATGGCTATATTTGAGCATACGTAGTTCTTAAGTTTAGATTTTGATGATTTTTGCGGGCCATTTTGCAAAAAAAGGCAGGTTATTTTTTTTCGAATTATACCAAAATCTAATCAGCACCAGAGTGGCCTACAAGCGACTTATCTACCAAATTTTGTGAAATTTGGTCCATTAGTTTTTCAGTTAGAGTGGATACAAGCTTTTGCGGGCCATTTCGCAAAAAAAAGCGGGTTCTTTTAACCCGAGTCATACCCAAAACTAATCAGCACCAGATTCGTGCACAAGTGACTTACCTACCAAATTTTATGAAATTCGGTCAATTAGTTTTTTAGTTAGAGTGGATACAAAATCTGCACAGACAGACAGACAGACACACAGACACACAGACACACACACAGACGTCACGCTAAAAATAGATTTTTCGTATTCTAGAGGTCTCGAAGCGTGTAGATCCGTCGAAAACTCGAGTTGCGATTTTCGACATGATTCCAATACTTTCCCTATACATTACCATATATTGCAGGGAAAGTAAAAAGTGAGTTCTGTGCTGAGGGATGCTCTAAACATGTATGTCAATCTGCGGAATAACTAGATTCGGTGTTTTTGACTCTGTAACAATATTCTGTATATGTCGTACTATGTTTCTAGAGAAATCAACACTGTATTAAGTGGAAGAAATAGATTTCCCTCGTCGCCATAGTTGTACACTTAAGTTCTATCTTTAGCCCTTCAAATAACGTTCCGTAAGATTAATCTTATTATTTAAAAGAAAAGTGATGAAAGTTGGACCAAATTACATTATTTAAGGTTTAATGTAAGAATTTTCATGTAGTGCAATTTTAAAAGCAAGTACATGATGTGGGCAGTGCATGATTTTGTCTTCATATTTTGATAAATCTATTTTTTCAGTTATTTAAAAAACTTGGCGTTTCCCGATAAAAATAGAATGCTCACTTAATTCATCCTTCTTAAAATCAGGATCTTACGGCTAAGGGCAATAGAAGATTCATGCAGGAAGTTAAATTAAACACATATCTTGTGCATTCACTCAAAATACAGAAGCTGGCTGCATAACTAAATACAGAGGGTATTCACACATTTTCGTAACGATTTTGAAAAAAATATATATCAACAAAGATAATAATTTTATTTTCTACTATGCTCAATCTGATAGACTCTTTATTGAACTATCATATTACATCTTGATTTCCAAGGTAAAAGAGTTTTGCTAAAAATATCAAGGTTGATTTTGTTCCACTCCTCCACTACAATCTTCCAGAATCCATCCAATGCTTTGGGATGCCGCATATAAAGAGCTTGCTTTAAAAGTCCAAATGCACAGTAATCCATAGGAGATATATCGGGGGACTTGGGTGGGATGCATTTAAATGGAATAACCTCAATTCCGGTTTCATGTTTCATTTTTTCAAAAAATATAGCAGTAGATTTAGAGGTATGGCTGGTAGCCTTATCCTGATGGAACTTAACACAGTGGAGATTGATTGCTTGGGTAAAGTGATGGAATGTCTTTTTTGAAAACAGGTGTTAAATTCTATTTCTGAGAGTAATCCGAATTAATTTTGACATTTTTTTCTACTTTTTTTATTTTAAGTTTTTCCATTATAAGAGAATTCAGCAATAACCATAAAACGTTTAGTAAAATTTTCCTTGTTTTCTCTGAACCAAAATTTTAGGTCTTTTTCTCCTCTTTTTCGGTAGTAAAAAATATCTTTTTCTATTGTAATCAGATAAATATATCCGAGCTTCATCAATTGTAACTACATATTTGTATTTTTCAAATAAAATAATTTTCATACAGCAATTTGCATATAGTCTTACTCTGAGAAACAGTCTGTATGAGGAGAGAGCTTCCGGAAAAAAGTGGAACTCCCTGTTAAATAAGTCGGCAAGAATACCCAGTTCCTTGCATAGAGCAGTTGGCGTGGCTTGCTTTAGACTTGCCACAGGTTATGATTACTTACAGAGACACCTGTATCAAATGGGACTAGCAGATACAGATATCTGCCCTCTTTGCGAAAATGGCGTTCCCATGACTGGAGAGCACCTCAACATTTGCCCTGCTGTTCTTGACTGTTTTCCTTTATGTATTAATGACAAGGCTTTTAGTGGCCATTTTTATCGTTCTTCTCTGTATTGGGCTGCTCATCGACTTATGACTGAGAGGTCGGAGACGGGCATAGGATAAAAAATAATAATAATAAAAATAAACGCCGAGAAACATATTTTGGCGCCAGGCGATGAACATCATGTTTTATTGTTTTGATTGACTTTAAATCAGATTTTATAACTTTGTTTACAGTTCCTGTAGATACGTTTAAAGATTTTGCGATAGTTTTTTGCGGGGTTGGATTTTCTTTGAAAACATGAAATGCGACTTTAGATATAATAAGAGGTGTACGTACTTTTGTTGGGAATGCATTTTTTATCTTTTCCCCAGTCAAATATATGACGTTTCTTTCCTTTTTAACACTTTCCAACAAAGTTGAAAAGTGTTTATGACTTTGTCCATTTTGTCTGTTTGTCTGTCTGTCTGTCGAAAACTGCCGTAAAAATGACTCTATCAAAATGAAATTTTAGTATGTAGTTCAGACGGTCTGTGGGACCTATGGGAATATAAATGAATAATATCACCCAATTAGTTATGGATTGAACCCAAGTTGAAAAAATGAAATGCATTGAGCCCTATGGGACCTAATTTTTCAAACAGTTTTTAAGCGGATTTAAAATTCACAAATTGCGTCGAAAATTTGAGGTAATATTCAAATTGTTCCATAAAATATATAAAAAAAATTCAGCGAAATATATTCAGTAGTTTTCTAAATAAAAATTAAAATAATAATTACACCTCTTATATGAAGCGATCACGTGACCATGATATGAAAAGATCACATGACCCACTTCAAAATGATATATGGCATCCATCTTGTCTCAAAATCGTGATTTTTTAAGTTCTTTTTAATTCGTATTGAGTGTTGTATCCGTCCTAAAACAACTTAATTTTTGCTTAAATTCTGTGCATCTACATACTGAACAACGCAATTACAATATGTTTCAGTTTAAATGATCATCCAAATTTGATTATTTCTACAACGAAGCTTACTTTTCACTTATGTAAAATGTGAACAGCAAAACATGTAGAATAAGTTGTATTAGAATTGCTGTATTTCTTTAACACAAAATTATGTAGCCCATGGAGTCTGCATAGCTGATATGAATGAAATATTCATTGATTTTACAAAGAGAAGGACGATTTTTTTCGATGAAATTTTATGCATAGAGTTTAATTACTTGTAGCTCCATGGTCTTAATTAAAAATAAATAAATTATTATAGTATTGTGATGAATGAAATGAATGGGAAAAAGTTATGAATGAAATGCTGTTTTTATAGAGAGATCCAGGCGTGTTATTTTTTCTATGACGTCATTTGAATGAATTGCAGTTGTTTTCGACAAAGTTTTCAAATATAATAAATTATCGTAGTATTATGACAGTTTTATAAATATTATCGAGGAATGTATCGCTTTTTAGAGATGTTTAAACCAGGCAATTTATATTTCAATGCCGTCAATTGAATGAAGTTCATTTTTCTCAATGAAGGTTTAAATTTTCAAATATAATAAATTAATGTAGTATTGTTATAAGTTTTAAAATATTATCAAGGAATGCATTGCATTTTAGACTTGTTTAAATAAAATGGCATTGAAATTGGAAAATGTTTCATAATCAATGCTTTAAGCATGATTGATCTTTCTTGTTTATTAATTATGTCACTTATTTTACATGTATAAATATTAAAACCATGATTTTCACATTATTGTTTAATAATCGAGTAAGAGTATTTCTCTTCGTAAAGCGCAAAAATGTAGCCTTCAATCCTTTGTTTATTTTTCAGCGACATTTGAAAGCAAAGAATAATTTTAAAGATCCAGACGATAATTAAACCCTATTCCGACTTGGTACCAGTCAGGGTTTTTTTTTCATTTAAATGTCATTCTTGTAGAAAGTCAAAATCGTTACAAAAATGTGTGAACACCCTCTGTATTTCATATATATGATATTGGAAGCAAACTGTTGAACATTTACATATATGAAATATTTATATGTTTTTTTATTTAATATTTTTTATTATTTTATTACATATTTCAGATATAGAAATGAATTAAAACATAAGAATAAATTTTAAGCTTCAACGAAAAACATATAGAATTATTCCCTTAACAATTTATCCCTAAACATTTTATGATGATGAACATGGCCGCTGTCAGGTTTTACCTTCCTTCAATTTCGATAATACTGAATTAACCCTCTATTTTATACCTTCATCATCTTAATAATCTATGAAAGTTTCCTGTGTAAAAATGTTTTATATTTAACCATAATGAAATATATGTATTCAGCTACCTATATCAAATATCAATATCAATCACTATGATTCAACTCCCCTAATATTAAAGTCTGATTTACATCTCTATCCACCTGTTGTGCGAAAGTATTTATAAACGATTCTCTTAATCATGGAACAAGAGAGGAGATGGCAAAACTCCTATGGACGAAAAGTTTGAACCTTAAGAATTATATCCAGGTGTGGACTAGTGTTAATACCTTCCCATCTATTCTCATTTGAGACAGGAGAAAAGCATTGTATATGAATAGAAGTAGTAAGTGTTCTTGTTTGTGAAACAGGCTAAGGAATATATTCCATATATTCTTTAGCTGAAATATATTCGAAAATATATTCGAAGAGGAAACAAATTTGTGCACGTAGGAATAATATTTTTTAACTATAATTTGCACTGACCTGACGATTTCTTTCAGCGAGAAGAAAAACACAGTTTAAATAAATGCTATATGAGTCCTTTGCAATAGAAATACATACTATGAATAGGATATATACAATTTGCAATACAATTATATATGAGGTCTAGATAACATTACTTATAACTTCCCTCAGTTTGACGTTTTGAATATTTGAGTTATTTTGCAAACTATTTTTTATTGCTCCCGTTATAGACCAATCAGTGAACCGGCCAACCACGTTTCTGCTATCCTGCATCTAAGGCAGGATAAAGCTTTCAGTTTGTGTCTAGAAAGAAGTGGGAATTAACAATTCCCTGAACAACATATGGCCATAAAAATGTCGATAAGTGACAAGTGTGATTTTGTTCGAGATGAAATGCGATAAGGTGCGATAAAGGTACAGCCCAATATTGTGAGAGAAACTGGTTCACTAGCCTTCATAAGAAAAGTCGGCAGTAGTTGGACTTGGACAAGAAAGGGATAAGGATTTGGACAAGGACTTGGGCAAGAACTTGAGTAAGTACTTGGACATATTTTAATTGCGTACGGGGGAGTGCGAGTCTCAGATATATATATTACCAAGTACCAGGTTTCCCACTAGGTCAGGAAAAGAGGTGGGGAATTTCTCTCCTTCCAGAAAATTTTGGGAGAGATTTTCTGTCATAAGGAGAGAAACTAATTTTTTTTTTTACCATGCTAATTTAGAAAGTAATAAAAAAGAAAACATTAACTATAACTCATATTCTTCGGCATTTAAATTTTTTAATTCTTAAAACTAACATTATTTTTAAAAATTAATTAGGAGTCGTCTAAGTATTAAGAAAGCACATTTTTAATAATTTTATACCTCCCCCCCCCCACTTGTTAGCAAAAATACTCAAATTCTTGACTTCCCCCATGCTTACGTTATGATTTTATTTGCTGACATAAAAACGCCTACGTGGGTTATTTTATGTAAATTGACTCACATGCGAATTTACGATTTTTTTGTCTGTAAACTGCAAAAGTCGAGGGCCGACTGTATTTACTTTATATTTTGATTTTTAAAATCATTTTATGATCAATTTTCATGCAGCAATAGCAATTAAAAACTTTAACGATTTTTTATCGTCGAAGGCGAATATCGACGAAAACTATTTCACTAGGCAAATAGAATTAGGTAATAATTTTGACTTGATGTTTGAAAATGGTTTCTTTTTTTTTTTTTTTTTGTATTTTTTACAAAACTTGCAGAACATAAGGATTGCATCGTGCTTTTGTTAATTTCAAGCCAGTCATGTGATTTTAGCCATTTTGTTTGAAAAGTGTCGACTTTTCTCTCTTTGTTTTCAAAATAGCCCTTTATTTCATAAATAATACGTTTGTTAAACAGTTTTTCTATATAAAAGACGAAACAATTACAAACACTGTAGTCGATGCAAACAGATTGGAAAAGTGGGAAATATTTTTCAAATTAAACGAGGTATGCCGAGGATCGCGTACAAATGCAGATTTTCGTGATGCTGCTGCAAAATAACCCTTCATTTTATTAACACTTTACAACAAAGTTGAAAAGTGTTTATGACTTTGTTCATTCTGTCTGTCTGTCTGTCTGTCTGTCTGTCTGTCCGTTAGCACGATAACTGCCGTAAAAATGACTTAATCAAAATGAAATTTTAGTATGTTGTTCAGACGGTCTGTAGGACCTATGGGAATATAAATGAATAATATCACACAATTAGTTTTGGATTGAACCCGGGTTGAAAAAATGAAATACATTGAGCCCTATGGGACCTAATTTTTCTAACATTTTTTAAGGGGATTTAAAATTCACAAATTGCTTCGAAAATTTTAGGTAATAGTCAAATTGTTCCATAAAATATATAAAAAAAAATTCAGCTAAATATATTCAGTAGTTTTTTTAAATAAAAATTAAAATAATAATTACACACCTTATATGAAACGATCACGTGACCATGATATGAAACGATCACATGACCCACTTCAAAATGAGATATGGCATCCATCTTGTTTCAAATTCGTGATTTTTTAAAGTTCTTTTTAATTCATATTGAGTGTTGTATCCATCCTAAAACTACTTTATTTCTGCTTAAATTCTGTGCATCTACATACGAAAACAACACAATGACAATATATTTGAGTTTAAATTCTCATTCAAATTTGATTATTTCTACAATTAAGCCTATTTTTCACCTATGTAAAATGTAAACAGCAAAATATGTAGAATGAGTTGTATTAGAATTACTGTATTTCTTTAACACAAAATAATTCAGTCCATGGAGTCTGCATGGCTGATATGAATGAAATATTAATTGATTTTATAAACAGAAGGACGATATTTTTCCATGAAGTTTTAAGCATAATGTTTATGAATTGTAGCTCCATGGTCTTAATTTTTAAATAAAATAAATTATTATAGTATTGTGATGAATGAAATGGAGAAAGTTATGAATGAAATCTTGCTTTTATAGAGAGATCCAGGCGTGTTATTTTTTCTATGACGTCATTTGAATTAATTTCAGTTGTTTTCGATGAAGTTTTCAAATATAATAAATTATCGTAGTATTATGATAGATTTAAAAATATTACCGTGGAATGTATTGCATTTTAGAGATATTTAAACCACGCAATTTATATTTCAATGCCGTCTTTTGAATGAAGTTCATTTTTTTCAATGAAGGTTTAAGTTTTCAAATATAATAAATCAATGTAGTATCGTGATAAGTTTTAAAATATTACCGAGGAATGTATTGCATTTTCGACTTTTTTAAATAAAATTGCATTGAAGTTGGAAAGTGTTTCATAATCAATGCTTTAAGCATGATTGATCTTTCTTGTTAATAATACGGTAGAAAAATGGTTTGGTTTTTATAATTTGTATATTAAACGAAATAATTATAAAAAAATTCAGTTGATGCAAATATATTGTAAAAATGGCAAAAAGATATTCATTGGTCATCTCTCCTCAGAAACTGTGGGAATCGCCGTATGCGAACGCCGTTTTCGCAATCGCGGAGAAACAAACAGAATTTCAGATGTAAGAAAGGAATGTCTCTGATAAAAAATTCGTTGCTCTGTTCAAATTTTGCGACATTTTCGGGATTTTTGTAACCTATAGACATACTATGTACGGGAGAAAGGATTTTCGTCCACGGAAAGAAGAAAATTTCTCGAGCAAAACACGAAAAATGCGGGAAGTATTCGAAAAGAGCGTAATTCAAATCCGTGAAAGAATTCTATAAAAAAAGAGCAAAATTTTATTTGATCGAAATTGCAAGCGGGGGAGACACTTATAGTTTTCTATAAAATATCTGGCTAATTAGAAACACGTAGTAACTAATTAGAAACACGTAATTAGAAACTGGCTAATTAGAAACACGTAAACACTTTCAGTGTGCCCAAATCGCGATTGACTGCGATTCACACGTAGCTACGGAATCGCGGTCCGCGATTCGCAACAACGAGGCGACTGATCGCTATTTGAAGTCGCGAAGCAATCGGCCCGATCTACCGGGCGTGGGATTGAAAGGATTCTGGAGAAATTTCGGTCGACAGAAACGGCGACTTACTGTAATAATTTTAGTCGCGACCTATGGCGACCTAGCCACCGCGAATCTGCATCTCTAATCCGATGATTCATCGGGCATCGGATTTCTCAGTATCCAATTTGAAGGAAAAATAATTTTAGGCCGGAACTGGAGAGAGAGAAATTCTCGCGCAGTCTAAATTTTTACGCGAGATTTTTTATGGATTTCGCTAGAATCTCGCGGGTTCGCGCTGAAATGGGACCCCTGCCAAGTACAGTAAGATGAAGATGACCAAATTAAGTGAAGATGGTTATGCTATTTTAATTGAAATTTTCATTTAAACAGTCAGTAGTTGTCTCTGTTTTGATTGAGTTAATATATTAGCTGAATTTTAAGCACTAGCCTCTGTGTGCTCTGCCCTCGGCCGTTGCTCTCTGTATGCTCTGTCCTTGGCAGTTAGAGGTATAATCGATGAGTTCTTAAAAGTTTTGTGTCGTGCGACTTTTAGATTTAAGACTTAAGAAGCAGTTTATTATGTTTTGCTAAGGGGTCGTATATAAATTAATAATATTGAACAGAATAAGTTCAGATTCAGTGTGTGTGTGTGTGTGTGCATCCGGGGATTTTTTATGCCCATTCGGAAGAAAAAGCAATTATTTATATAATTTTATTCACTTCGCTATGTAAAGGGCAATATATTATTTTTATAACAATCTGTCAAATAACTGGTATATTTTGTATTTTAAACATTTCTGTCCTTAAAATATTATTCTAGATTATTTTAACCTTTGCAATCCAAAAATATAAGCATTTCCATTCCCTAATGCTTTATTTCATAAATTTGTATGATTCATATGTGAAATCCCAATTGATAATAAAAGCACGCTTTCGATATCCCCATTGGATTTATTCTTTTCTGTTCCGATTGCTTCCGTTACTTTATTATTGAATAAGAAAATACATTTTAACTTTCATTGTATGTATGAAATGGCAATTTCCGGCCTAGAGGTACGAAAATATAATTATCATTTTCTTGTTGCCATTTTCGATGGCCATCATCAAATATTATATTTTAAATGTAATTCGTGGTTTTTGGAAACGCGTTCTTACTTTATCTACAAACATCCCTAGACTGAATTTACAAGCTCAAGCGCTCAGCGGTAGGTCCAAAAATCCTTCGAAAACGATGGTTACAGGTAAAGAAGGGCATGGTCTCTGTGATACCATACCAACTAAGTTTCGGTCTAAATAGTTTGGATTAGACAAAAAGTATGACATCTACTATGACGTGTTTGAGGACTTTGGATCAACAGAAGCCCCTAAAAGCATCTTATGTTTTATGGGCTTGCTTTGCTTGTACCAGACACGGCTTTGTGCCAACTAACCACACAAGCGCTCATTGGCACACATAGTTGCACAGGCTGCAAAAATTTTGCAGCATGCCGAAGTTTCGCAAACCGTTGCTGTAGTATATCAGTAAAACTTTTTTTAAATTGAAGAATATTATACTCTGACTCGATTTAAAATGGATAAGTTCATAGTTGTATTTCTTGTCTGTACAAACGATTATATTACTTCATCTCAATAATTCCCTTTACATTTAGTTTACTTGGTTTATAAAAGATTATAAGTACTCAAATAACTTTAAAAGGAAATGTCCTTGAGTGTACTTATTAGGTTCATCTGTGTTAAAGTGATCATACCCGACTGAATAAAACTGATTGCAGCACATCTAACGGATAATGTTAAAAATTAGGATATCGGATTTGGAAACAAAACGAGATAGACGGAAAAAAACAATTACAGTGTTGTGGATCATTATTTAATTAGTAACAATAGAATCCAGGAACGAACAAAACGCGAATACGCTATCAATAAATAATCGGATCGGTTTCTAGACTCGCTCCCATGCTCCAAAACTATTAAATGTTACTGAACAATTCACGAGTAAATAATGCCAGTGAAGTACTACGCATATGTGAGATTAATGGCAGGTTCTGTACAATACTTTTGTGGGAGCCACTATTGTTCATTTTATAATTCTTGAACTTTACCATAGTACAGTAGCTATATTGTGTAAAATCAAAACATTCTGTAACAAATTTGCTGTTGATTACAACTCATTGAATAATGCTCTACTACACAAGTTTGTAGTTGGTTCTCCGTCTATCTCACTTTGTTCCTAAGTTCCGTTAGTTTAACTTTTTAATTCCTCTGTTAGGGACATTTCAATCACTTTTACTCGATTGAGCATGGTCATTTTATATTGATGCACCTATCTTGTATACTCAGTGGTCTTTCCTTACAAGTTATTATGTTTAAGGACATTAATAAAAACACTGTATATTGCAGGAAAAATAAAATGTAAAAAGTTTAAAAATATCTCTTGCGAAGTTTGACTCTTTATTAGTTTGTTTTTACAAATCAGGATTGACTTGATATCTCCGTCTTCTCTTTGGGGGTTGAGAAAGTTTTCCATCACTCCAGAGATCTGGTGGTGAATTTGATCTATATAAATTTGATCTATAAAAATCTATATGAATTTGATCTCTATCTTTGAGATAACTTTCCGGATGGTCTCTGAAGTATGGCTTCCAGACTTTATTTCAGCATGAAAGTAGTGCGGACAGTTCAAAGGAAAGTGTCTTCTCGAAAGAATATCACCCTTCCCCTGAGACGGTCTCTTTCGATATCAAATCACCATGTCTTATTCTTAAATTCGTGGAATCCATCTTGCGACCTGCCTTTCTGGATTCTTAACATTGAGGAGCCAAATCAGGGAAGCGTTATAAGTCCGCAACACCAATGTCCTTCCGTGGGGATAATAAAGGAAATTATCTACAGATTTTAAAATTGCCAACAGTTCTTTCCTTCTTACGTAATAATTTTTTCGGGCTTCAACAAGCACATTCTAAAGTATGCAATCGCATTCCTGCCCTCCTATTTCCTGGGAGAGAAGTGTCCTTCCTTCTTCTTTACTGGTTGAGGATATGCTAACGTGGGAGTTGAAACCAGCTTTTCATTAGGTCGTTGTCCATTTAAATCTCTTGTCTCCTGCCGTTACTTGATGTAAAAGTTAGGAAATGTTTGAGAAATTATTTTCAAATCGACGGTAATAGGTACAAAAGCCGATGAATATTTTTAGTCATGAACATCCTGTGCTCTGCACTATATCTTGAATGCATTGATTTTTCCAGAATCGATCTATACACCGTTTTCAGATATGGTATGTCCCAAATATGCGAGTTCTTTCTGTACTAGTTTGCATTTTGAAGGAATTAACTTTAACATAGTCCTCAACAATAATATTTCAAATGTTCGCTTAAGGTTTCGTAGATAATCGTTAAATTTGGATTTTGGATAGAGTGTTTAGTTTCTGAAATATAGAAATTATAATTTCGGTACTTTAATATTTTGAGTTATTTTGAAAAGTGGGTCTAATTTCGATATTTTGAAATGTTTCGAAAATGCCTGAAGAAGCCAAACCACTCACATAGAAAGTTGTCAATCACGCAAAATTATTTTTGCTCAATTGATCTGAAGCCACTGCCGATTTTTTGGCAATAATTGCTAAAAATCATCACTGTATTGTGAATGGAGAGAATTAAAAATTTAGACACACCAACTTTCATTCTCTATTGATGACAAATTAATTATATAAAGAAAACTTATTTTGATTACATTCGAATTCCTTATGAGAAATAAGGAGTATGTAGTGATGGTTCTTGTTGTTGCATGATTCGTTGCTGGCATCATATTGGTCATAGTCATCATTGAAGTATGGAGTCACATGGATTTTTAAAACTTGTTATTTCGATCATATCAACATTATTTACTACTTGGTTCAGCACTTTCAATCGAGTTATTTCCAATACTATTATTACGACGACACTTTTCCAGCTGTCTTCTTTATATAGACTTGACTTGTCCGTTGTCCCCTTTCATTTCTTCCCCTTGGGCCCACTGGCTAGTGCGCTTGCAAGAGGATGCTGTTATTGGCCGCTGGGCGCAACAGCCTCTGGGCGCAACAGCCTGAATCACTGGGCGCAATAGCCTGAATCGCTGGGGCAACAGCCTCTGGACGCAACAGCCTGAATCGCTGGGCGCAACAGTCTGAATCATTAGGCGCAATAGCCTGAATCATTGGGCACAACAGCCTTAAGTCCACTGAACCACGTAACCTTATGATGTGTTTGGAAATTATTAATTAATCCATACAAATTTATTTGCACTTAATGTTAACCGCCGGCCGTCTGACTGTGTTTTTTATCCGCTTACAAAGTTTACTACAATTATTTGGTATTTGTTGTTTGAGGTCATAAATGCCTAAAAGGACGGCACAAACAAATTGTACTTTGATCACCCCTCATTCAATTCAAAGTTTGTTTACATGCGCAAATTTTTTAAATACACAAAATTTAACTAGAACAAACAATAAATTATATTTCATAAAATGAACTGTTTCCAGACAATTTATAGTTAATTTATATTTTTTAATAATATTGTTCTAAAAGTGTGTAACCAGCCACTGTGTTGGTGAGTAAAGATTCAACATTCTAGGTCATCGCAGGGGCTTGTGAAGTATCCAGAAATTGTTTTTCTAAAACCCCATATTATATTCGCTCCCGTGAGGGAAATCGAGTATCCGGCTCTCTTGAAGGTCTGAAAAGACTAAAACACGTTAGATAATTTATATACAGGGTGTATCTGAATTCATCATCAATATTTGGTGGGGAGGCAGAGAATATGAAAAGAAGACTATTTCACATAGGAAAGCATGGGCGCAGACGTCATGTAGTAGGGCAACATGAGCCCGGTTAAATGATGGAAAGAAAACATAACAAGAAAGTTATAAGCAAAACAACATTTATTTGTGCATCGTTTGTACAGACTTACAAGAGGTGCTCGAAATGCCGACCATTTTCTAGAGTACATACCTCACAACGACGTTGCATGGGCAACTAGACTTTCTGGAATATGTCTGGCATTTCCCAGGTGTTTTCGGTGGCAACCGATATGCATGCTACAAGGTCCATAGCACTGGCAACAGGGGTCTCGTACACTATGTTTTTCGATGCACCCCATCCAAAAAATCTATTGGAAATAAATCCGGTGACCGTGATGACCAACAAACCGGTCCACCGCGACCAATCCATTGAGCTCCAAATTTTCTGGTCAGGTAACCACGCGCATCATTTGCGAAATGTACTGAAGCGCAGTCGTGCTGGAACCACACGTCAGATAGCTTTGCGCGAGAATGGGAGTTGTGGTCATAAATCCCCCTCTACACCGTCATGCCTTCGTTTGCGCTTATGCTTTCCTAGGTGAAATAATCTTCTTATCCTATTCCCTACCTCCCCACCAAATATTGATGATGAATTCAGATACACTCTGTATAGATGACCATAGTGATTTCTGAGTTACCGTATAATGAAATTTGAACTTAACAGTATAATTAAAAATATAATTGTTAGTACATGTTTACATAACATGCATATTTGAATGTACTTTGTGATGGCAGACGTAGGGTGCTATGGTACTATAGAATTTAACGTCAAATATAGGCGTTAGACATTGTTAGAATGAACTAACATTTAACGGATCAGGCTTCGACATTTATTTATTTCATGGCATCCCTCGATTGAAGTTTATTTCATGGTACCATAGTATCCTACGTCTGCCATCACACTTTAACCTCAAAAGTTTACTTTTAAAGACGCTAGAATATATAAACATTAAGTGTAAATTGTAAATGCAAATTTAATAAATATTTCAGTTATGCCAAATGATAATTTTGATAAATATTTATGTTGAGTAATAAGGGTATCACCAGTTTAGTTTAGAGTGTTAATTTCTAATGTTTATTTTTAAGAATTATATGATTTAGAGGTTGAAGCCAGACTACACGCAACTGGTGGGGTTTTGTGGACTATACACAACTGGTGGGAGCACAAGCAATAAGCAAAATCAACTATACTATGCAAACGCATATAAGTAGTATCTAACTAATACATGAAATATCACCACATACTTAAAACATCTATTTTTTTTATATCAGAAAACTCCAAACTTTATGCTTTTCTTATATATATATATATATAATGTATAAGGAAAGTATTGTGACGGGGTCGAAAATTCGAATTAGAGTTTTCGACGGGAGAGCACATTTCAAGCATCCCTGAACACGAATCATACGTATGATGTCTGTGTGTGTATGTGTGTGTCAGTGAGCCTGTGGAGACGATAACTGACAAACGAATGGATTTGAACGAAATTTAGTACAAAAATTACAATCCATAAATACTGGAAATCTATTGTTTTTATACACAATCGCATGTTCAGAACCCGCCTAAATTTTCGAGTGAAATTTTGAAAAAATCCTCAAACAATCAAAAATTTTATTAAAGTTACGAAAATAGTCATTTCCTATGTAATGTTCTATTAGAAAACGATTCAAATAAATTTTAGAACACTAGTATGAACCGTTCTCGAGATATTGTACATTTTTTAAATAATTATCAAAAAATCATATAAAATTAAGAAAAATATTACATATTGTTGAAATATATTCACTTTTCATAAGTAATATCATGCTATAAATTGGGCGACATCATTCTCGTGGATCTAGCTAGTTTCACTCGTAAAAAAATATACTTTAGGTAATACTTTTGTATTTGGACGCCAATAATCAGTTATCTGCTACAAGAATAACTTATTTCTCCGTCCATAATGCTTGACGAGATTTTGGCGACGAATTTGGTGGAATGTTGCTAACTTGGCGACTTTTTTAATGTTGCCAAATTAAGAAAAATCTCGCCAAATGGATGAAAACGACGTTAAATCAATGAAAATGACGACTAATTGATGAAATTTCAATATCATTGAAAGAATATAAGTATCTACTATAAGAATAACCTACTTTTTATATAAAAGTAGTAAATTCATTGCATTATATAAGGAAAATCATGTACTGCCTACATCAGATATTTTACATTTAATCTTAGGACGTCAATGGCTATTCTAAAACCAATAACTCTCAAAACTTCTATAAAATAAAAAAATAGCGAAAAATGAATCCGCTGTTTAAAATATGAAATGAATATAGTAAAGAAACAACAACTTTCACTGCAAAAGTGCATTTTTTATCATTTATGACTCTGTCTCAATCAACGGATATATTCTGTCTTGTTTTTAACGGATAATATCAGAGCTGACGTAAAAAGAATTGTAGCATCAATTTCAACATTTAAACTGATTCTTGCAGACAAGGCAAAGAAGGTATTACATTGTCAGACGATTCTGAAATTTCTGTTCTGATTAAAAAATATTGATTTTTCTTTAAATATTTTTATTTTCCCTACAATACATTGTAATATATAGGGAAATTATTAGAATCATGTTGAAAATCTCAACTCGAGTTTTCGAAGGATCTACGCTTTTAGAGCATTCTAGAACATGATAAAACTATTTTAGATGACTGTGTGTGTATGTGTGTGTGTGTATGTCAGTGTATATGTGTATGTGTGTGTGCGTCTGTGTGTGTGTGCGTCTTTATGTGTGTCTGACCGTATCCATTCTAACACAAAAGCTAACTACCCAAATTTCATAAAATGTTAAAATGTTATAGATAAGTCACTTGTGGGTTACCATACTGCAGATTACTAATTTTAGTACGATTCGGGAAAAAAAGACCTGTCTTTTTTTTTGCGATTTTGCGAAATAACCCGCAAAAATCGTCAAATACTAAAACAAAAGACTACGTATGCTCAAGTGTGTCAAATAAATGCGTGTTTTATACTTTAAATGCTAGCTTTATTTTTGCGAATGAAAAGAATCAGACCAACCCATTGCTCTAGAACAAGTCATCCTCGAGATATTTCAGATTTTCGCCTTTCCGTTTACCTCGACTTTGAAAGTACTTACAGTTACCGATTGAAGACGAACATTGAATTACAATTTCAAATGCAGTGTAATGTTAAATTACTTGTGTCATTTTGTGGAATTAAACTCGATTTAATGAGTTTCAAAAAAATACACTATAATATTGGTTTCTTTGTTTTAATTAGGGCTGATCGTGTTGTTATGTATACTTGTGATTTCTCGTTCCAGACTGATAGTAATGACATTTGGACTTTATCTTTAAGGAATATTGGTTACATGAGGATAACTTCTCAGGATTTTACAATTGTTGATACTGTTATTGTAAATAAGTAAAACCACTTTGTGCAAACAATAAAGAAAGCTTGAGCAACATGATTAAGAACACATAATGTAATAATGCATTATTTTTATCATCGTTATTTTATTTGTGCGTTATTATTTATTTGTGCACATTTATTTGTGCATTATTATTTTATTTTATACTTTGCTCAATTTTCCTTTACTATTATTTTTTTAAACACTTTCCAACATTATTTGAAAATTATGTATGACTTTAGTCATTCTGTATGTCTATTTGTCTGTCCGTTCACCCGATAACTGCGTTTAAAAGGATTTTATCGAAAATAAATTTATGTATGTTATTGAGACAGCCTGTTGCTTGCGAATGTATGAAAATAAATATTATCACCCAATTAGTCTCGCATTTAACCCGGGTTGGAAAAATGAAATGCATGCGCTATAGCATGCGCGAATGTAAACAAATCAATCAATGGTCAGGTGAGTTGTATAAGAATTGCTGAATCTTTTCACTCAACATTATTTAGTTCTGGAGTCTGAAACATAAATGATATGAATGAAAAATTCATTGATTTTACATTGAGATGCTGACGATTTATATTTCGATAATGTCATTTGAATAAAGTTCATTTTGTGTAACTAACATTGTATCTTTCGATGAAGTTTTCAAGTATATTAAATTAGTGTATCAATGTGACAATTCTAAAATATCAACGCTGAACGTATCACATTTTAGAGAAGTTAAAAATTAAATTGCTTTTCAGGCGGAAAGTGTTTCATAATCAATTCTTTATGCATAGGTAATCTTTATTATTATGCTTTATTTAGGTCAATTCTTGTATATGCATCCATTATATGAAATATTTTTTATCATGTTTATATCAATAATATCGTGATTATTCAAAATGAATTCTGAGGTATTTATGTTATAAAAAAACTGGTACTTACTGTAATACTTTATATGCTACCATTCTTTGAAATGTTTTGTAAGCTTTTAATACTAAGCATACTTCACATGAAGTATGCTTAAAGCTGAAAGCTTACAGAACAGAAAGGATTACATTCTGGTTTCTTTCTTCAATAATATGTTCTGTAACAAAATTTATCCCAATCTTCAATGAGATATTATTTCAAATTCCTGAGTACTTAGCTGGATTTATGAGTTAATTTGCTACTGTGCCATTAATAACCTTTATAAACTTTTCAGCATAATTCATTATTTTTCATTCATCTATTAGCATTATAAAAAATTGTTTGTTATAAATATTTTGTATTTCAATTTGTAAGCTATTACTGTGACTTTTTCCAGTAGCTCGTTCACTGTTAAATAAAAACATGAATAATAAATCAACATAAAAATATGTGGTTAAACATTTTTACTGAAGTTATTGAAATTCCAATATGAAGTGATAAAATGAGTTGTGGGATAACGTTCCAGAAAAATATACATTATAAATATATATGGCATTTTATAGTTATAGTTAATGTGTTCCAAACCAACATTTGACTGAACTGTTAATACTCTGACAGTGAGACCATAAACGTTCGTATAAATTTCATGATATGAGGGTTAAGGTTATTTGAACACCAAAGTATTTTATGTAGTTCTGAAAATACTCCTCTATAACTCAGAATTCATTTCTCGTGATAAAAGCGATATATTTTAAAGTGTGTTTGAAAAATAATATATATCTTTTTCAAAGCTGTTCATGCCGAAATGAAAAGAGGTGAAAGAGAAGAGGTGAAACAAAACATTAAAGGCGTCTAAAAATAGAATGAAATGAGACATGAAATCCATCCAAGTAGAGATGAAACAAGACATTACATCCGTACAAGTTGACATTATATCCTTACAAGAGGGCATTAATGTCGGAGCAGAAGAGAGGAAAAAAACTCTAAAAGACATTACTAACTGTCAAACCAAAATCGTCAATTGCTAATATGGATTTTTACATGCCGTGAGTATGCACAATAAAATCTCCAACGTATGGCGCACAAAACATATGCGCGGATTTTCAAGAGCAATTCGACATTATCTCTAAAGCGAACGAATGGGACGAATAGACAAAATACGGCCAATTCACTGCTTCCCTTTGACGTTTTGTTGCTGGTTTTTCATGGAGGCTTGCGACAAATTAAACGTCTGGACTTCGTAGGCCTGACAAATGCATTGGAACTCCGCTGTTGGGAGAATAGCTTAAAAGATATGAGCAGAGTTCAATCAAAATTTCACTGCAAGAAATCCAAAGAGTGCGTACCTGAGTCATCGTCCGAAATTGAAAGATTTTCGAAATTATTCTTTTCAGACTTACCTATGATGGATGTATGCAAAAATCTTGCATACCAATATTTTTAGATGACACTCGTGACTTGGAATTTCAGCACATGGTTCTTATGGCCCAATGCAATCCACGAGCTACACTGGCCCCAGCCAGTAAATTTGATGCATCACGGGAAATTCATCAATTCATCGCACGTGGAACAGCTGTGACTGATAGCACTTCCGAATCCGAGATCCTGTTCACTATGGAGGAAATAAACTACATGCTTTAGAGGAACAGTAACGATAAATTCAAGCGGTCATCTGGATCGTTTGCCAAATGACTGGTGTGCTGAATCTGTGGAGAGAGAAGACAAATGAGGAGGAATTTCTCATTCTTTATACATGAGAATAAATGGACGCTCCATTAAGAAAATGCCCCATTTCAGTTCTTCCAGATATCATCATTACAGAAGAAAATGAACTTTACGTCATGGGTTGCATAAATAACATAGAATGCCAAATGCTTCTTAACACGGATGCAAATGTGATCATCATTTCAAGTAACCTTGCTCGTTAAATTAATGGGAAACTTATTTATACGGCACCCTCCATCTCTCTGCGCACAGTTATTGGAGAAGCAGCCAATATACATAGGAAAATGGAAATTACTATTTCTGTCGGGGCGAGATTTTGCCATCATGTTGCTTATGTTGCGAACATTTATAAAATTTGATTGGGCGACGAAATATGAATAATCATTCAATCAGCCTAAGGAAATGCTGATTTTAACTCCCATTCTGGCATATTCTCAACCTGTGGAGAGTTTTGTACTAGATACCGATGCTGGTAAAGAAGGAATGAGAGTTCTCTCTCAGGGAATAGGAGGGCAGGAGCATGTCATCGCGTAGATCAAAAAATGCTTGTCGAAACCGTAAAGAAATTATTGTGTAACAAGGAAAGATCTGATGAAAATTGCTAAGTCCATGGATAATTTCCATCATTATCTCTACGGAATAAAATCAATCGCTGTTGTGGACTGCTTCTGCTGCTTTGAGCTGGCTCTTCAAATTTAAGAACCCAAGATGGTAAGATGGATTCACCGACTTCAGGAATACGACATAGAGATTCGACACTGGAAGGGAATATAAATGCTAATACAATCTCGAAATGACACTGTCTTTTGAACTGCACACATTTCTGTCGTGCTATTTGGAAGTCATATTTCTGCGACAATCCGAAAAATTATCACCAACAGTAGTTCAAATTCACCAACAGATTCCTAAAGTGGTGAATAACTTTCTCGAGCATAAAGAGTAGATGACGGTATCAAGCCACGAATTTGATCCACAAGATCGAGTTAATGAGAGGCCAACTTGGTAAGAAGTTTCCTGTTTCTCACCAGAAGCAATACGATACTGGAGACTGAGGAATTCTCTGCATTTAAAGAACGGAGTAGAATATCATAAATAGGAGAGTGACGGTGGAATTAGCATCAGATGACAGTTTCTATTCCCTCTTTACAGAGTGTCCAGCGTATAAACACATAACAGTCTTACTGAAGGATATTTTTGCATTAGCAAGACGCTGAAAAAAGTTCGAAAATAATAAGCCAATATTAGTCAGCAAGGGCGTGTTGACCCAAAACAAGAATACGCTTTTAACTAGAAAGACGAAATAAATACGCTGAGAAATCCGAAGCAGATGAGATCCAGATGAGTAGGAGACATCAGAGAAAGGGAGATTAGTTTTGGTTTGAAACTGAGGTATGGTGCAGTTTAAGACGAGAAAAGAGAGTCTTAGTATCAAAATAAAATGCATTCCTGCTGTAACTCTGTGGAGACTAAAATATGACGAGGTCTTATTTTAGTACGAGAATTTTTATTAAGTGTAGTGACGAAAGAGAACGTGGTGATAATACAAGAGTAATAAAATATACCATTACAACAATACGAAGGTATGTGTCGATTTTATTGAACTCAAGTAGAGTTAAGGTATCGTTTAAGGTAAATTTCAATTTAAATTTCATTTGCACTGAATTCTCCTCTCCTTGAGCACTTTATGAAATAGTAAGTATGTGGAAAGCTATTTATATAATTTTATTACTGATCATAAATTGTGTGTTTAATACATATTAATTTTCAAAATTAAGAATGGTTATTTCATGATACATTTATTTATTTTCAGGTATGCCCATTAGGCTAGCACTTGGGAAAATCAGTGGGTTAATGCAGCACAACGACTAACCAATTTATATTCAATTTTTACTCACCCTTCTAGTAAATTGCACTATATATATATATATATATATATATATATATATATATATATATATATTAGTATTTATATATATATATATATATATATATATATATATGTGTGTGTGTGTGTGTAGTTTTTTAAATTAGACATGTATTTGGAACAACTTGCATTCGATGTATTTCATCGCGCAACATGCACTATAATTATTCGAAATGTCTATTATATATTTATCTAAAGTTTCTTGGAAAGAAAAAATTATAGTATAACATTTTGCTTTTCCACTACTGCATTTTGTTGCTTCAATTCATCGCTCTCTCTTCAATTTATCATCTGAATGAGCAATAAGGGGAACATAATCCATGTATAACCAACAAATAAATCCATTACTAATCAAAGTAAAAGATGCAGAAAGGATACGTAGGAATAATGCAATCCGATTTGCTGATTTCGTCCTTGACAAGTGAGAGGTCACTGCATAATAGGAAGAACTACAATTACATCAAAATCCCCTTCACAGCTAAAGTGTGCTAAGAGGAATATTTTATCGATCTCGGTTATATAATCGTACACGTTGTTGCACAGTTTCAATTCTATAAAAGTCATCTGAAGTAAAAGTTGGGTTTTAATTCTATAAATTCATAAGTAGTAAAACTGAACATACTAATGTTTGTATTAATTCAATCTTTAAAACTTAACTTTATTAGGGACAGCACAATAGGGACATGAAAATAGTTATTTCCATTCTCATATATCTCTATATTGTAAGCACCACAAAGTTAAAATTTAGAAATTCGTAGGCCAAACTGTTAGATCATTTAGCTATATGCACTTGCAAAATACAAATAAAAATAACATTGGTATTTATTAATTCTAATCGATACAAGCAAACGTAAGTTAATCAGTTAAAGCTAATGTGAAAGAAATATTAGAAGCAAATCACCTAGTTGAATTTACATTGGTTGTTAAACAATTTATTAACTTTGGAATGAATGCCGATTTCTTATACCCATCACATACCCGTTCACATACCCATTGCGTTCTGCCTTAAATCAAACCCACGTATTTTCTACTGCGGCATACAGAACACCATAGACACCTAAGACCCACTGTGAGATAATGTGATTAGTCGGGAGATCTATAAATACTTATAGTTTAATTTATCATATTTATTATTTACATTTATATTTTATTTAAGTAATTATATTTAAGGAATCAGGAACTTGGGATAAATATGTAATGCCAAACCATAAGCTATTATTAGATTTTGTGAAGTTTTTAATGGTCTCGTAACAACATTAATTAATGAACAGTCAAATTAGCAAACACCTTTTTCACCATTCTCATTATATGTCTGCACATTATTGTAGAAACCAAGGATGTCTAACTCTTAGGACCGATTTTTGCCACACTATACTTAAACGACATTAGGAGTTTTTGTTTTATGCCATTTCTGCACTAGCATCATTTCTACATTAGCATCTTCTTCTTAGGAGTTTATTTTTTATGTTCATCCCTTTGAATCTCTTTATCTCGTCATCTATTATGCATTTCAAAAATTGTTGACAAGCTTCATCAACGCCACTTACTTTGATAAAAGAAAAGGGACGGCCATGGATCAGAATCTCAAATATGATTGACACTTAAGCACTTTATGTAATATGTAATATACATGCGGGAATCGCAGTCTGGTCAGTTATGCCATCTGACTTGCATTAAGCAGTAAATGTAATAGATTATATTGTCGCATCATACTTTATGAATGACCCCACTATTGCATTCTTCTAGAATCGTAAATTGTTGAATGCACTGAGGTAAATCGCACACCACTCTTTAAGCTTCATGTGCATATTTAAAAATTGTACAAATTCTGTCATCACAGTTAGAAGCACAAAACTAGTGTATATTCTTAGGAATGAAACATGCTAAATGCAAGAGAAGGATGAGAATGATCTTGTCTTATTTTTAAAGATATTTATTTCTTCCGTAATTGTAGTTAACTTTTTTGATAAATGTATTTGAAAAACGTGCAATATTTTACGCATGGTAATATGTTCTAAAATTATTGTCATTAGTTTTCATATAGTAATTTACATATCGAATGACTGCTTATTTAACATGACAGACTGTCTAAATTAATTGTTTTGAGAATAAAAAAAAATAAACATTTTAACATTTGACGCGCTTTCGAATTTTTGCCGGAGCATGAAATCAATAGAGGTACTCATATAGGACATCTATTGTTATAATTAGGGCCCTTAATTTGATGATACTTGCATTTTTTTAATTTAGGCATTTTAGACATTTGTTTTTCTTTTTAGGGCAACTTTGGGGTTTAATGACGTTTTTCGAGGTATATTAGCATTTGTTTTTACATTTTAGAAGCATTTTGTTTTGTTTAAAGTCAGTTTCTTTCATTCTATGCCAATTTTTAACACTTTCCAACATAGTTGAAAGTGCTTATGTCTTTGTTCATTCTGTCTGTCTGTCCGTTGGTACAATATTTTCAGTAAAAATGACTTTATCAGAATGAAATTTGAGTATGTTGTTGAGACGGTCTGTGGGGTCAATATCTGTGGGATCTATAGTCATATGGGAATGTAAATAAATATTACCCACATAATTTTGGATTGAACCTGGGTTAAAAAAGTGAAATACATTGAACCTCATGGGACCTACTTTTTCAAACATTTCTGAAACGAAGTTAAAATTCGCAAATTGCTTCGAAAATTTTAAGAAATATTCAAGTTATCACATAAAATGAGGAAAAAAAATTCAGCAAAATATGTTAGGTAGGTTTTCAAATAAAAATTGAAATAATAATTACACCCATGATATATGAAGAGCTTGCAAATAGGGATTGCAATCCCGCAGATAATTTGCAATCCCGGGATTACGGGATCGTAAAACCTTCAAACCCGAGAACCCTGTCATAGTGACATTTTGGACATTTTGTATTTCTTCATGAATCTGTTCTCTCTGAGAGGCCATTTTATTTCCCGCTTTATAATTTCGAATATGTCAGCTCTTCCTGCAAGCAAGCGTGAGAGTTCAGCCGGTTGGATGCCGCCCTGCAGTTTTCTCTTTTATTTTGTTCAAGCCCGGGTTGATTTTCGCCTCTACGAGCTATGACGTGAGCAGTCCCGGGAGAGAAAGTTTGAAAGCGCCCCTTTGATTTAGACCAATCGTTTTTAATTTCGCCAGACTATAATAGCGAATTTCGCAGTAGATGCTGTCTCTTGGCCCTGAGATTTCGTGAGGAGAGGACCTCACGGTTGTCTTTCTTTTATCCTGGAATACAAAGGAATTTACTCAAGGGACCTTTGTGTCGGATTATAGTTTAATTCGAAATAATCTATAATTCGAGGATGGCCAGGACATCTTTCCCTTCAAATTTACTAAAGTTTTCTTTTATATTTTAGGTATCAAAATTGGAGTTTTATTGAAGTAGCCTAGCTGAAGGAATCCGAAAAAAGTAAGAACTAAGATGTAGCGGTCCGGATTTCAATTGAATCCTGTCAGATATTTCGGCGGATCAGTTCTACAGATCGGGCGAGTTACCTACTTGGCTTAAGCGGAATCTCATCCTTAGTATAGAACGATTCAATTATCTTCAGACCAGGCGGAACTATTTCTGGAATATGTGGCTCTTATATCCTGCTGCGGAAGGAGCGTTTCAGTGGGGGAGAAACTCATTGTGCTTCTAGAACTCCGTGAGAGTAGTATTAGGTGCACAGCTTGACGTAACATAGTATTACAGGTATTTCTAAATTTAAGTGTGGCTTCAGAGAGAATAATTTATGCCTAGAGAGACAAAATAATAGTTACATTAAGAGTTAATTTCCTGTCTCTCATATTTTTCTACACAGTCTCTAAATCGAAATATTGAATTATGTGTAAGGAAGCTATTTTCAATCTTTTGATCTTGTATTATAAGTGCATAAGTTACTGGTTATATTAATTCCTGATGGTGGATATTTTAGTGAAATTTCCTTTTTATATCGAAAGGGAAATATTTAATTACTATACCTTATTTCTATCTCACAATATTCATAATAAAAGAGTATTTGAAGAATTATATTATTGTCATGTTTTCCAACACATATTCACCTGCTATACTTATTTTGTGTCTATGTCCTGCTAACTTTTAGTTGACCGGAATAAGCTCTTATCTGGAGTTATTGCGTAACGTAAGCTCAAATTATAACTTCGAAGTAAGTTCAACTTAATTCCAAAAATTCTCAAACGCAATGATATTCTATAACTTATCAGAATCTTCATTAATTACAAAAAACCACTATACGTGTATTTCCGTGTGACAGATTGGGTGCCGTGCGCACATTGGCCTTGTGACAACCTGGTATCCCGCGGGATTCAGTATTTTTTATTTATTGAAGATAATGCATTGTTTCATTTTTTTATTATTTTTTTCATTACCATATCTCTTATTGTGTTCTGTGATTTAAGTACATTGGCATTGGCAAAAGGCCTAGATTTAATAGCTTCTCTCAAATCGGGAGAAATGTAAAATACGCTGAGTGGTAAGCCATCGCGTGCAGTTATTCCAGCTAATATAGCCGGTAAGGTATTCTCATGTATTGTAAAATAACAATAAATATTTCCTTTAGGGTCTTGAACAATATCGCTAATACCGGCAGAACTACTTCCCTGAGAGCCGGAACTAGTTTCATCCTTATTTCTTCATTTCAAAACATTAATCTCATCAATAGAATTTAAATGCACATAAAGACCTTTTGTCGACCCACCTCTTGTTTTTCTGCTTTTTTTACGCAACTTACATTTTGCAGATTGTCCATTGGCTTCAAGTACAAAGTATTTCCAAACAGATTCACGCTCGCACACTTTTGAACTTTTATTCGCTTCGTATATATCAGTGCTACTTTTATCAAATGTAGTCATTTCTAATTAATCTACATGTTTTATTTTCCTTATATACATAATGTATAAGGAAAGGATTGTGATGGGGTCGAAAATTCGAATTCGAGTTTTCGACGGGAGAGCACGTTTCAAGCATCCCTGATCACGAATCGAACATTTTTGAAGTGATGTCTGTATGTTTGTGTGTGTGTGTGTGTGTCAGTGAGTCTGTGGAGACGATAACTGACGAACGAATGGACCAATTCAAACCAAATTCGGTACAAAAATCACAATCCGTAAACACTGGAAGCCTGTTGTTTTTATACGCAATCGAATGTTCAGAACTCCCCTAAATTTTCGAATGAAATTTTGAAAAAATCTTCAAAAAATCAAAACCACTAATAAAGTTACGCAAATAGACATTTCTTATGTAATTTTTCATTAGAAAACGATTGACATACATTTTAGAACGCTAACATGAACCGTTCACGAGATATTGCACATTTTTCAAAACAATTATCAAAAAGTCATTTAAAATAATAAAAAAATATTTGCTATTGTGAAACATGTTCACTTTTCATATGTAATACCATGCGATAAATTGGGTGACATCATTTTCGTGGATCTAGCTCGTTCCATTCATGAAAAAAGATACTTTGAGTAATATTTTCGTATTTGAACGCCAATAGTCATTTATCTGCTGTAAGAATGACTTATTTCTTCGTCCATAACGCTTGGCGAGATTTTGGGAACGAATTTTGTGGAATATCGCCAACTTGGCGACTTTTTGAAATGTTGCCAAATTAACGAAAATCTCGCTAAATGAATAAAAATGACGCTAAATCACTGAAAATGATGACCAGTTGTTGAAAATTCAATATCTTGGAAAGAATATTAGTATCTACTATAAGAAAAATCTATTTTTTTTTATTGCAAAAGTAGTAAATTCATTACATTATATAAGGACAGTCATGTGCTGCCCACATCAGATTTTTTTTATTTATATAAAGAGAGAACATTACAGCAAACGACAACACTAGACGAAAATGAACATTTGATGCTAAAATAAGCACATTAGCTGTTGCCACTAACAGCTAACTTAATCCTAAAACATGGTGCTACAAATACGTTTGAAATAGCGTCATCTATTGATCGAAACAGATTTCAGGGTGAGAGCACCTTTGTTCAAGTCATTTACTTCTAACTAATAAGTAAGTTTTCACAAAATGTGCTTCAATCTCAAAATGAATATTTTCCTTTGATAAACTCAGTTAAAGTTTTATTTTAAGTATGAACACTGGTATTTAGCAAGTCCATGTAAATCTGATGAAAAAACCGCATTCCTGGAATGATGGCGTCACCAATCCCGGTATTACGGTATTCCTTTTACAGCCGAGATCCTGGGATCCCGGGATTGCAATCCCTTATTGCAAAATAAAATATGGTTTCCATTTTTTCCGTGTGTAAAATTCGTGATATTTAAGGATCTTTTAAATTTATATATAGTGTTGGATCCGTCCTTTAACCGCTTTATTTTTTCGTATTATATGTGTATCTAAATTCCGGGCCTATGCAATTACAATATTTTTAATTTTAATTAATGATCACTAAACTTTGATTATTTCTACAACGAAAACTAACTTTAACTCATGAAGAATGTAAACAAGTGATTGTAAGATGAGTAGTATAAGAATTCCTGAATTTTAATATTTAGAAAAAGAAGTTGTAACTGCTAATTTTGAAAGATGCCTAAGTATAAACCTGGAAAAATATTGCAATTTAAGAAATCTTAGTTACAGAGTTTAGAGAACAGCTCTTTTTCTTACAACTGAAGTATTTTTTTCTACATAGTATGGGAAGTTTAATGTGCAACATAGAGTACAGAACATTAAACATTTTAGATCGTTTAGAGTACAGGCAATTAAAATTCTTTTATACTAAGAATTCCCTCGGTTTTTTTTTTCTAAGGTTTTATCGTGCATTTTAGGAAAACAAGACAGAGTTCTAGACTATAAAATTTCTAATATTAAAGTTGTTTAATTTATAATTTTGAAAACATGTAATACGAGCTGTTTTAAGGGAAGTTTTCCTTCAATTTTTAATCGCATTTTTTTATGTTTTTAAGGCAATTTTCAATCTTTTTAAGGGCAGAATTTTCATTTTCTAAGGGTATTTTAGGAGTTTTTATGTCATCAGCATTCGGGCTCTTGTTATAATCCTAAAATGTCATTCTAAATGACCCACTCTGTTATTACTTTCCTTATATACAATAATGTAGGAAAGTATTGTGACGGGATCGAAAATTTGAATTCGAGTTTTCGACGGGAGAGCACGTTTTAAGCATCCCTGATCACGAATCAAACATTTTTAAAGTGACGTCTGTGCGTGTGTGTGTGTTGTGTGTGCGTCAGTGGGCTTGTGGAGACGATAACTGACGAACGAATATACCGATTCGAAAGAAATTTGGTACAAAAGTTACAATCCGTAAACACTGGAAGTCCATTGTTTTTATAAGTAATCGAATGCTCAGAATCCCCTTAAATTTTTGAGTGAAATTTTGAAAAAATCGTCAAAAATCAAAACCTCTAATAAAGTTACGCAAATAGATATTTTTTATGTAAATTTTCATTAGAAAACGATTGACATAAATTTTAGAACGCTAACATGAACAGTTCTCGACATATTGCACATTTTTCAAAAAAATTATCAAAAAGTCATATAAAATAAAAAATATATATTTCCTATTAAGAAACATGTTCACTTTTCATATGTAATACCATGCGATAAATTTGGTGACATCATTCTCGTGGATCTAGCTCGTTCCATTCATGAAAAACGATACTTTGAGTAATACTTTTGTATTTGAACGCCAATAGTCATTTATCTGCTGTAAGAATAACTTATTTTTGCGTCCATAACGCTTGGCGAGATTTTGGCGATGAATTTGGTGGAATGTCGCCAACTTGGCGACTTTTTTAAATGTTGCTAAATTAAAGAAAAACTCGCCAAATGGATAAAAATTACGCTTAATCAATGAAAATGACGACTCACTGACAAAAATTCAATGTCATTTTTTAACTGTAATAACATTTTTTTAACTGTAAAAGTAGTAAATTCATTGCATTATATAAGGAAAGTCATGTGGCCCACATGAGATTTTTTGATATTGCATTCTCAGACTTGTGGATGGAAATGCTTTCAAAAACTCTGACACATGTACACACCCAAGACATATTATTTACAAAACGTTTCATTTCAATTCAGATATAATAAAAATGTGCAATTCCGTCGAAACTTAGAATTCAAATTTTCAATTCATACATAATAATTTCTTTATACAATTATAAACCCCATAATTTACATAAAGATTTCGATCAATTAGATGCAAACCTCGCAGATTACATCATTCCCTCACTCACCCACCCCAAAAAAATCCCGCATTGTGGTTGATTTAAAGTTTTTCAGCAAATGGTTTTTTTAAAAACTCAAGACTTAATAATGTCACGCAGGATGAACAGTAAACTTTTCTTTCTATCCCCTATAAGCTTAGATGTTTATTTCTCAAGGGATTAACTTTGAACGAAAACCCATATATCCTCTACGTGTGGGAGATGAAATTTATAAATACTTATTTTTCTACTTCTCAATTTAATAAACCTATAAAACTCCCCTTATAAGGATCTCCACATAAAATACTTCTTTTATCGGATTAATGTGAAACTTTCTCAATAGAAAATTTGAATTTAGAATCATGCCCAAATTGCAGAAAATACTACATGTACCGATTTCATGCTTTTATGTGCATCAAATAATCGATAACTGCAATGTCGAAATTTATAAGTCGAAATACCTGCAAATATAAAAATAAGGGATACGATTCTGTACCATTATCAAGTATTTTGACGAAGTACCAGGAACTTATGCCAGTTCGGAATATAAAAGTTGGGATAACATATAAATATTTAACACCTATCTGTAGAAAATTTTATAATTATAACTAAGTAAATCTATGGATTTAAAGGTACAGAGTGATTGTTGTTACTCTTATAATACTGAATTTAAATAATTATCATGGCCACATTATAACAGGAAATTTAAATTTAATTAAAAAGACACAAATAAAAAACTGGTTAAAGATAGGAACCAAATATTGATTTCCAGAAATTATTAACGTTTTGGAATCATTTGTTGAATAGTGACAGTGTATATGATTTGAATAGCGATTCTATTGAATGAATAGGATGTATGAATAGCAATGGAATTGTATGAGTGGAGTGGATTTTAAATTTCATTCAATTGTATTTTTATATTTTATTCAAAAAAATTTTATATTTCATTTAATTTGTATATTTCACTCAATTTCATAATTCATTCAATTATTTTTATTTTATTCATTGATATTTGGGGGTAATTTGTACATATATATCATTCGCGAGTGAAGTACCGGCTTCCGGGAGTGTTGCAGCGGCATAAAGCATGCTTAAACGGGAAATGGGGGTCTCAACCTCCCCTCGACCACTTTGTGGTACATTGCTTGTCCGTTCTTTGGTTTTTTATCATTTTCCATTTGGATATTATATTGTAATTTAAGCCGATATGCAGTGTGGCGCCTTACTAATTTGATTACATTTTCCAATTAAAATAATCTATATATGTTAATATATATATATATATATATATATATATATATATATATATATATATATATATATATATATAGTATATATGTTAATATATATATATATATATATATATATATATATATGTATATATATATATATATAGTATATATATATATACTATATATATATATATATATATATATATATTAAGAACCAACTCCAAGTAATTACGAAATATTAAAATCACCTAATCAGGTAAACAACATCTACAACGCCGAAACAGAAAGTGAACAGATTTGGCTTAATTTTGGAGGATAATTAGACTAGATTCATCGTCAGGTCTGAGCATCCAACTCAAATTAACCCAGACAAATGCTTGTTTCACATTTGGCAACAGTAAGTTACTATAAATGCCAAAACACAGAATACAAGCATTGAAAGAGGAAAATTGAAAAACTTTTAAGAAATCAAGTATTACATAATCCATGAGGCAGTAACCTAGCGTGCACGTGTAATGAAAGCAACAGTTGTAAATTGAAGGAAGTTGAGATGCATTCTGGCGATGGAGGACAAAAGAGATCATGTGGGGTGGAACAAATAGTTGAAATGACCTTCCCTGAAATCCGTCCATGGAGTTAGAGTAGGAGACAGGACAAACATTAATATAAGGTAAACAGGAAGAACATGAATCATAGATAAAAATCTTGCTATAAAAGTGTTTCACAGAATAATTGAATAAACAAGTATGGCACTAACACCGGTAAAGGGGGCTCAAATCTTAGTTAGAGTATACACATATATATTAAACAATTCAGTATACCATGTTACCACAAAGAAAATATTCATAAATTAATAGCCACCACCATCCAAATTAAATTCCCGCCTAATCTTATTATTTAATTGCAGAAACCCATTTTAACTTTAAATTCAACACCATGTTCCACTTACAACATATTGAAAGGTCAGCCTCAACATCTATTGTATAATCAAAACATAAAATATAATTTTCACAAAGTGAACACTAAGCATCTATGCATTACATAAAATTATAACTTAAATTTTTGGAAAATAGTTAGCAATTATTTGATTTTTTTATAAATATTAATATTTTATTTTGGAACATCAATAATTAAGCTTTTTCTATTCACCATGTTTCATTTCCACCAGTTACAATCTTAGACGGTGATTTTAACTGTGAACATTTATGAGTTGATTCACTGCACAGACGTTGTTTACTTTTCACATCGCATGTTTCAAGAGAAAGTGGTAACTATTTTTATGTTATTTTATTCTTTATCACATTATTAATCTTTGGATAGTATTCTTATATTATAACAAGACATATAGCTGGAATATTTATTTTGATGGTTAATTTCTTTTTTTAATTTTGTTAATTCTAATCCAATTTCTGCATTCTTCTACGTCAGGTCATGTGCATAATTTTTGTAATACAATTTAGAGTTATGCAAAAAGAAACTTAGAATTTCAGTATTACTGAATCACGTATGGCCCTTGAAAACGTACATGGTTTCGAAAATACTTTTCACTTATTAATATTTTTAATGTGTTATACACTCAAAAAATTTTGCGAGGTAGGTAAGGCCTAACTCCATTCGCTGTTTTATCAGTTCGATTATTTTCATCTGGTACACAATTCATACTCCATGTATGTTAATGGAGGAAACATTGGGTTTAGTGCCTTTAGTACCTGTATTAAATATATGCTTTTTTAAAACATTTAAATTTTAATTTCGTGTTTGGGTGTAGTTACATGTTCATTATGTTACTATATTACCAATCTTTCACAACGGGAAATCCAGTTTTCAATTGATTACCTTATATATGGAACAGGAAGCTAGGGATATTTAATACCTATTTAGTACCTGTTTTATTTATAAAAGATTTTTCCTCCAGCATTACTTTGAGTTAATTTTAATTCTTTTATTATTATATTTGCATGTGCTCTTCAAACTCCTTTCACTATGGAATAAGACAATGGTATTAAAATAAGTAAATAAAGTCCATACAATACTCGTGTATATATATATATATATATATATATATATATATATATATATATATATATATATATATATATATATATATATATATATATATATATTATATATATATATATACTAAAATACGTAGCATACTAAAAATTAAGGACTCCCCACTAAAAATTATAATTTCAATAAATGTAAGAATAAAAATTGCAAACCTGCCCATTTGCTTCTAAAACTCAAATTACGAACCATGGTAGCCATCTGCCTTTCTGTAAAATTTTTAATAACATCTATCGATTATCTTGTAACATTTGCAATCTGTCATATATAGTACAAACTGAAAATCCTATTCATTTACGTATGAATGCGCACAGAGATCACGTCAAAAATATATTTTCAATAATAATTTTCTTCCTACTTCCACTAAAATAGAATATAAAAACTTTGTTAAACACGGCTTTGAAAATATCACTATACATATCTTGGATGTGAAAACAAATGCAGCTGATAGGATTTAATTTGACAACTACTATATTAAATCAAATTGTACTCTTTTTCCATATGGATTAAATCAAATATATCTAAATAGTAAAATTGTAAAAAATAATTTTGTAGACAATAAATATTCTCTTTTTAATCACCCTTTTTTGAAAACCCATTTAAATAATAGTAAATCAGTCAAATTCAAAAGATTTAAACGTAATAAAGAACACACCTTACAACTTGATTTTAAATGTGAGATAATTTATTTTTATAATCAATAATTTAATAGCACTTTTCAATGGAAATTAATAAAATCCTGGGTTTTTGAGGTAAAGAAGAAACCTCTTCCACGTGTCGGAACTTATGAAAACAAACTCAGAAACTAACAGAGATATAGCAGAAAAATCAAACTCATCAAACCTATCGTCGATTTGGATTTGTCTACGATATTAGCTTTCAATACACTAGACTCTTTCGACGTGTATAGCATTAATGCTTGGATTTCATTTGTTTTTCTTTTATCGATTCCATACCATTACATATTCTCACTTTTCTTTCATTGAATTTCCAAACTATATATATAAATTAGTAAATCCAATATTAGAATGTATGTAGTAACTCATAATACACTATTCCAAAATTTTCTACAAAATACAAAGAAATAAAAGAAATTAAGACAAGAAGAGGAAATAATAAAGCATAATGCAAGTCATAAAGACAAAGACAATCAACAAATTTCAAAAATGAGGAATGAAAATAAGAAAACAAATTATCAAGCAAAAAAGCTTGCACATGGAAGAGCTTTAGGCTTAAGATAAGTTCATTTCGAAAAAATTCTCTTCGGGTCCATATATCCCTTCAAAATATATATATATATATATATATATATATATATATATATACAGGGTGGCCATAATTTAAGTAAAGGTGTTTAGAGTTGGACAGTGAGAAAACTATTGGGCCAAACTCACCTAAATTGACAGCAAATACTATTTAGACCATGAGGTTTTGATTTTTAAAAGAAAACAATAGTTCGAATTTTTGCCACCGCGGGACAAAGTGGACCTCTAACGCCCATATTTGGACTACAATAGGCATAGGAAGTACAGAAATTTAATATTTTTCATGCATTTTGAAAAGAATATCACATTTACATTTCATACGTAATTAGTACATTTTATATTTCCATTTGCATCTTACATTCACATACGTAACACATTATTTTTTATATTGTCATCATTTACATGTGTGATTTAATATGTTTTCCTTTCATGTGTTCCAAGAAGTGCATTTTTTGAGCAGCATTCTCTTCTGCAGGATACAGCAGATCTCCATTATTTCGCTTGAAGTGCAATGTTATTCGGTCCCTCAGTGCCTAAATTATCCACATTCCTTTGGGATACCAAGAGCTTTACATGACCCCACAATTAAAAGTCACAAGGGGTCAGATGAGGCGAATGGGCTGACCAATTCATAGGAAAATCCGTGAAGATCTGCATATTTACTACACCGCACTACTGCGCGTAAAAGACATGATTGCTAAAATGTTTGATAGAATGTAAATGCAAATGTGAATGTAAAATGTGATCTCAATATCAAAATGCATGTAAAATTTTAACTTTCTGTACTTCCTATGCCTATTTCATTCCAAAAATGGACTTTACAGCGCCACTTAGACCCGCGGTGGCAAAATTACGAACTACTTTTTTTTCTTTTAAAAATCAAAACCTTATGGTATAAATAGTATTCACTGCAAATTTGTTTGAGTTTGTCCCAACAGTTGTCTCACTATCGATCTCTTAACACATCTACTTTAATTATGGCCACCCTGTATATTATACATTGGACCATTTTACGATGTTTCAACTACGTGGTTGCATTATAATATGAAACGCATTTGGAACCTCTCTGGATGTAAAGATCCTTGAAATGTATCATTTATAAAGGTTTTATCCAATTCCGTCTATTCAAATTTACATCTTTTCCTCATTAATTTTTTTTTCATTTTAAAATTTTGGCCATCCAGCATTCACCATTCCTTTGACGCACGTGCTTAGATTGTATAAAAGGTTAAATTAGTGCCCATCTTTTATTACTTATATCACGTTTTAGTATAAAATTATGATCAATTTTAATTCCCTGTTTTCATTGTTTTCCCTTTGTTAGATATCATATTTCAATTCCTCTTAGCGGATATCATTTAACCTCTTTAATGTAATTGAACTAGTATATATGCCATATATTTCATGCTCTATATATTATATATATTAGCTTCCTTACCCCTCTCTCTCTCTGTATATATATATTCCAATGGCGGGTACAAAAGTGATAATGTTGGTGATTTTTGTTAGTGATTTTTGATATGGTTGGATCTCCACAATTCTCTCTTATATTTGTTTGTGTATAATGTCTGGTTTTCATCTTAAAACTTGATACATTCGTATTCTATTTTGCAATGTACCGGCTCTCCGGGAGTGTTGTCGCGACGCAAAGTATGCTTAACCGGGGTGAGGGGGTCGCAACCCCCCCGGCCATCTTTTGGTACATTGCTTCCATCCATACCTCTTTTCATTTTGAAAATATTTTTAATCCACTTTTTAGTGCAGCTTTGCGCCTTTTAAGTGTGATTTCTGATAAATTTATTATATTATATTTTCATATAATATATATTTATATATATATATATACATATATATATCTATATATACATATATATACATATATATATGTATATATATATATATATACATATATATATACATATATATATGTATATACATATGTGTATATATATATGTATATATATATAAATATATATATATATATATATATATAATTTAAAAATGTAAAGTATTCCGAGATAGCTACATGAAAAAATTTCTCATACGTAAAATATGCAAACATGGCGCTAAGCTGCTCTTGTACACATTTACAAATATATTTTCCAAAAAGAAAACCTAAGTACAGAAAAGCAAAAGATGAATGTGAAAAACGAAAAGTATCACAAGTGGCCGGGGGGAGTTGTGACCCCCACTCTCCGGTTAAGCAATGCTTTATGCCTTGGCGACACTCCCGGAAGCCGATACTTATACATGGAATGGCCTTAATACCATCAATTACCGAACAGTAAAAACCCACAGCAAAAATTCAAAAACACAATTTGGATGACACACGAAAAAACTATTCAATTCACTCAATGTGCCTACAAATGGACGTGCCAATATAACCCGTCTCAACAAATTCCAAAAATCTTACCAAAACTGTCCGATGTATAAAGCTCCAACTTGTAGTCCACTTCACAAATAACCATACTCAATACTCGCGAGTCGTCGTTATTCAATGACAATGTTTCAACTGTTTAAATATTTGCCCTTACATTCAGTTACAGTTAACCCAGTGAATTCTAAAAGTATTTTAATTACAAACATGAAAAAATTTCTCATACGTAAAATATGGAAACATGGCGTAATTAAAATACTTTCAGAATTCACTGAGTTAACTGTAACTGAATGTAAGGGCAAATATTTAAACAGTTGAAACATTGTCATTGAATAACGACGACTCGCGAGTATTGAGTATGGTTATTTGTGAAGTGGACTACAAGTTGGAGTTTTATACATCGGACAGTTTTGGTAAGATTTTTGGAATTTGTTGAAACGGGTTATATTGGCACGTTCATTTGTAGGCACATTGAGTGTATTGAATAGTTTTTTCGTGTGTCATCCAAATTGTGTTTTTGAATTTTTGCTGTGGGTTTTTACTGTTCGGTAATTGATGGTATTAAGGCCATTCCATGTATAAGTATCGGCTTCCGGGAGTGTCGCCATGGCATAAAGCATTGCTTAACCGGAGAGTGGGGGTCACAACTCCCCCCGGCCACTTGTGATACTTTTCGTTTTTTATATTCATCTTTTGCTTTTCTGTACTTAGGTTTTCTTTTTGGAAAAAAAAAATATATATATATATATATATATATATATATATAATTTCTCATATTATAGAGGAATACAAAGTATTGTTTTGACTAAAAAATTTCTATTTCTTGATTTTAATGCCAAAATAAGTGTTAAGTCATGTTGAACATATTTCAACTATTTTTACACTGCTGCCTGTCTGTGTCTGATTGTCTGTCTGTCAACTGTTTATGGTTGATTTCCCGTGTACACCATCGTTGTCAAAAATGTTAAAGCATTTTCACTAAACTTTGTATCTGACACGTTTATTGTGATGCATATAGTTGCGCAAATTGTTTATATGACGTTTATTTGTAATTAATAAAAAAATAATTGTTAGTTGTTTTAACGTTATGTGTTGTTATTCACTTACATTATGCACGATAATTATTAATGCTGCATTGTCTATCTTAGTGCATGTAGGTCCAATGAACGTTGCTCTCGGACAAGGCTCCTAAACAAACCATTTGAAAAATTTACCTGCACATCCAAAATACCCTCTGTAAGGATAACAAACTAGCATTTGTTTCGATTCTTAAATCGTTCTCTCGACTTTTCCTTTCAGCAAATAAATCTCAAGGATATTTTTCTGTGTAGAATATATAAACATTGACTTTACTTTCTGGTCCCCCCAGGAAATTGACTGTTTATATCTCCCAGGATTAACTATTAACGAGAAGCCCATATATCCAATATCTGGGAGAAAGGAAGCTTATTGTACAAGTCAATCTTTTCCAACCGACAATATCTTAGAGATACAAAATGAGTTTCTCTAAGGAATTTTCTGTAAACATTATTTTTTATACATGGAATGTAATGAAAAATTTAGGAATCCACTTTGGATTTTATTTTTATACTAGTTTAAACTATTTGTACTGAAAACGTTCTATATTTCTTGAAAGTTCCTAATGCTTTTGCTTATTTTGATTGATTTATCACCTAGTAGTAACTGTCATCTAAATTCTCGAATTTTCATCATGATATGCCGAATTTGATTGCGGAGATAAAAATGTTCCTAATGTGTTTGCTTATTTTGATTGATTTATCACCTAGTAGTAACTGTCATCTAAATTCTCGAATTTCCATCATGATATGCAGAATTTGATTGCGGAGACAAAAATTAATTTAACATTCCATGCATACATTTCTTTTTCATGTTTCATAGTTTCCACTTACTTTTCTCACTACAATAACTACAAGCTTGCGAATTTCGTGAGTGTCACTGTCAAACTGTACCGTTTTGCCAAATTTTACGGGCTCTGGCTTTCGAACGCATACTCAATTCGGCACCAAAGTTTGAAGATCGTTTTATTTATATGAAATCTTAATTCGTAATGATTTTCAAGATTAAATGGTTGAGACGTGCAGCCCAGTGATTAACCGATTGCACCCCGGTCATACGATTGCACTCGTGTCATACGATTGCACTCAGACGACCCAATTTCCCGCCTATGCTCAAACTGCCGCCGTGTTCACGCGGAGTATGATCATTTAAGCATGTGGGTCCGTTCGTCCTTCCGAGAAGTTGGTGGTATGGGAAGGAGAGTACGGTCCTTATAGATACCTCCACCACTGGGTTTCGTTCTAAATGAGGTGTCACTTCTTAGCCGTCTAAACAGATACCATACACCCTCTGGTAGGTCGGATGGTCTGGTTTGAAGAAGATGAATGCTTAGACGAGACAGCCCGGCAGTTAAGACACTTCGACTGTAGTCGGAGGACCCGAGTTCGATTCCCGGCTTTTCCCCAACTGTCCTCGTGTTCACGCAGAGTACAAGCACGTTCAATATGTGGGTTTGAACGTCCCTCCAAAAAGTTGGTGGTAGAGGAAGGTGGTAAAGTCACTGCCGGTGTCATCCAATTTGGGTTCCGGTCGAAATTGGGTGTCACTGTCCCAGACGTCCAAACATACATCTTCCACTTTCGGGTAGGTCGAAAGAAAAATTAAGGGTTAAAATAGTTTTTTTCAATGATCTGACAAGCGCTGATTTTGTATCCCGTATTATATGTCTATATAAGTAATTGGTATGTTAAATGCATACAAAATTTGATGCCATATTACAGATTAAAAGTTCTAGAAATACGTAAGAAAACTTTAAATTAATCTTTTGGCTCGTTTGCACAAGCTCCAACTTTTTAAAGCGTTATCTAATCAACACCACATTTTTCTCATCGATTTGTTTATGCAAGATTATTAGTAATGATTTCTAATATGGTCAGATCACTCCATAAACGTTTATCGCTGTTTTGTTATTATTCGAAACTTGTATATTTGACACAGCATTTTTTGGCTTCCTATTTTATGTACGTTTGTTATTTTTATTATGGAGCTTAGTTTTATACTGCGCTCTTTTGGGGGGGGGGGGGGGGTGAGGTATTTTTTATTTACGGTTTGAATGGATTTCTACATTGTATGTTTATTCTTATATTCATTTTCTACAAGTATATATCATCTGCAGAAATTCAATCTATAAATAATAATGAAAATCTGTTGTATGTGTATGTGTGTCTGTGTGTGTGTGTGTGTGTGTGTGTGTGTGTGTGTCTGTGTGTGTGTCTGTGTGTGTGTCTGTGTGTGTGTGTGTGTATCTCATAATCACAGGAGAAGGACTACACCGAATTACATAAAACTAGATTTTTCAATCAGAACAACTTTAAAAAAATTATTGCCGCTAATGGAATACAAATGATTTGATCTCATAAAACCACATTGCTGTCTTTTCTCGATTGGTCAGAGAGCATATGCAGATCAGCTGGGTTATGGACTATGAAAATTAAGACTAAAGTTTGAAAAAAAGCATAAAAATTAAATATAAATATATTTTGCTTACGGTTGGAAAATGTTAACATAATTTAAACATTTAACCATTCAAATTTCAAAGAGTTTTCTGTACAATAAAAAATTTCAATTTTTTATAATATAAATTTATATATTAATATATTTAATTTAATGTGTCCGTTCACATTTATTTATTTTAATCATTTGAAAAATAACTCTAATACCTAATACTACAAAACGCATTCGTTTGGTATATTAAAATAATTTCAAGTCATTTAATAATTGTAAACCAATTATACAAATTAAAGCTGTATTTTCCTTTTCATAAAATAATCAAAATCAAACACTATATATAAAATAATCAAAATCTTTTTACCTTTCTGTCACAGAAACAAATTTTTTATATAACTGCCTCTATTACAAAAAATATGTATTCTCACAGGCAAAGCAGCTATATAAACTACAATCAAATCTTTCAGCCTGAACAACTTCACCCAAACATGCCACATTGACAACGAATTACAACTGTTTTATCAATAGGGATTGAAACGTGTAATTCACTTTTGATAAAATCACATGCTAGCCATAATCTGCTATAAAAGTTAAAAAATTTAAGTCTCAAACTTTCTAGTTGTAATCCCGAATTAGACATACTGCAGTAAATGTCAAATATGTAGAATATCGATTAACCTGATATTGATAGGAAACTGGTAATGCTGAAACGGGGTTGTATTTCTCTGTTTTAGAACTGTCAATTCTCATTGATAGTTCCAAAGTAGCGGTTTAGAAGTCATTGCCAAAAGTACTATTTTCCTCATTATAAATCTTTAAATTAAAAAATAACATATTTTTATCAATGTTTTTGCATAATAGATAACTCAATAAGCAGACTTAGAATCTCTATTGAATTTTGAATGTAAATTATTAATCTGACTCTCTAACAATCCATGGTATGAATTAGATTGCACAATAAAATACAAAGCGAATCAAATTAAGTGAGCAGAAGTAGTTTCCGCGTATGTACCTGTATGTATGTCTGTCTGTGCAATGTATATAATCGCTCTAGCTGCAATATTAATTGACCAAATTTTAACAAATTTTGTAGCTAAATCATTTGTGGTTTTTCCATGGTGTTGATTAAATTTTAGTACGATTCGGAAAAAGAAAACATGTCTTATTTACAAAATAGCTAGCAAAAATGTATGTATCTACTGTAGCTAAAAAACTAATTCATTAATTTCACAAAATTTGATGGCTACATCACATGCATAATATTGTGTGCTGATTAGATTTTAGTGTGAATCCAAATAAAGAAACTTGCCCTTTTTTGTGAAATGTCCCTCAAAAATTGTCAAAATCTAACATAAAAACTAGATGTGCTCATTGTATTAATTAAATACTTACTTGTTATATACGTAATTTTTTACTACAAAACAATAAGACCAACCAGCATAACTCTAGGACAACCGTTCTCGAGATAGTTTAGTTTTCCCAATTTTTGCCAGGTCGCATTTGAAAATTTGTCCAGTCGCCAAATGAAATAAAAGTTGAAATAAAACTGCTAATTCAGTGTAGTTTTAAATAAGTATCTGTGTTACAGTGCGCTATTAATCTCAATTTAATGAATTATAAAAGAAAGAGAAATACGTATATCTAAGTCTGTAGTAAAAGTCAAGTGCTGATCACACCAAAATTTTATTGAAGTTCCGTTCTGTATCTTATGATCTCAAATGTTCGCCAAGCGGGAAGTAATAATGCAAACACCAGTGAATATTTGCATTAAGAACAAATGACATAGATAAAAATTGTAAGCTATAGAGGGGGAACTTCTTTAATCCATTTCTTTTTGCTTCGTCTGTGACAACTGACAGGATGTTATATACGAAGCCGTACAACTTTAATCGAATTCTTATGTACATTCAAAGGGTTCCTATGGAGAAAATAACATTTTTATGTCAGTGTACATCAGGGAATGTTTTTTAGTTACAAACTTTAAATATTTTTAACACTTTACAACATAGTTGAAAAGTGTTTATGACTTTGTTCATTCTGTCTGTCTGTCTGTCAGTCTGTCTGTCAGTCTGTCTGTCTGTCCGTTAAAATGTAACTGCCGTAAAAATGACTTTATCAAAATAAAATTTTAGTATGTTTTTCAGGCGGTCTGTGGGACCTATGGGAATATAAATAAATAATATCACCCAATTAGTTTTTTATTGAACCCGGGTTGAAAAAATGAAATACATTGAACACTATGGGACCTAATTTTTCAAATATATTTTTAGCAAATTTAAAATTCACAAATTGCTTCGAAATTTTTAGGAAATATTTATCTTATCCCATAAAATATATATAAAAAATTTCAGTATAATATGTTAAGTAGTTTTTTAATTAAAAATTATTTAATATAGGGAAAAAACTAATTCAATTAAATTCTAACTTTTGGGATATCCTTCAGAAAGAAAAAAGATATATATTATAAAAAAAATATCTTTCCAAGAGTTTAATCATTTTGTATATGAGAGAGGCTTCACATTTTAAAATAAATTTGGCAGATAACAATTTTTCAAATTTTTTTTTAATTTTATATAACTCTTCATGATATACTTATTTGATAGCATTTTTAATGAACTTTCCTACGTCCTAGAGAGTTGAAATTAGGTACACAGCTTAAATTTGTTGAACATTTTATTCTACAAAAATTTGGTGGATCTTTAAATATAGATCATACATTTTTTTTCGAAATGCCCTGCAAATAATCCCCGTTCACTTCTATAAATCCTTGTTGCAATATTGTTAAAAATTCTGATGTGGGCAGCACATGTCTTTCCCTGCAGACTCATATTCACGTTCTCTTTATTTCTTCAATAATAATTTGAGTTTATCTGCACAAAATAACAGCCATAAGTATTTTAAATGACATTGAATTTGCACGTTAAACTTAAATTTGGTTCTCATTTGATAGCTAGACTTATTGTCAAAGGTGACGTAGCGAAAACGCGACAAACTAGAATATCTCAAGAACGGCTAGTCTTAGAATAATGGGGTTAATCTTATTTTTTTTCCTGTCAAAAAATCACGTATAAAATAGGAATTTAATTGATTTAACACTTAGTCCTTTATTTTTATATTTAACGATTTTTGCGGGCCATTTCGCAAAAATAGCCCGTTCCTTTTTCCTGAATCGTACTACAATAACCTACAAATTATTTATGTACCAAATTTTGTTAAATTTGGTATATAAATCACTTGTAGATCATTGAAATATTATACACCAAATTTTGTTAAATTTGTTCCATTAGTTTTAGCTAGAGTGGATAAAGGCAATTTCTGCCGGCCATTTCGCAAGGAAGGCAGATTCGTTTATTACGAATCGTACTATAATCTAATGAACATCAGGATTTCCCACAAAAAACATACCTACCAAATTTTATGAAATTCGGTCCATTATTTTTTCAATTAGAGTACATGTAATATCCTCACAGACACACAGAAACATACACAGATATACTCTTACACTCACAGACGTCTTCCTAAAAATAGTTTTTTCGTGTTCTAGAAGTCCCAAAATGTGTAGATCCTTCGAAAATTCGAGTTTCGATTTTCGGCACGATTCCAATACTTTGAATAGATACACACACATATATATATTATCTGCGTATCTGTGTATTATCTGTGTATCTAAATTCCGTGCCTATGCAATTACAATAGTTGTGATTTTAAATGATTCCTAAACTTTTATTATTTCTTCAACGAAGCCTAATTTTAACTTATGCAGAATGCAAATATCTGAAGCGATTGTAAAGTGAGTTACATAAGAATTGCTGAATTTTTTTCACACAAAATTATTTAGAACTGGAGTCTGGAATACAAGTTATATGAATGAAATATTCATTGATTTTGCATAGAGAATCAGATGATTTATATTTCGATACAGTTTTAAATATTTAATTATAATAAATTACTGTAGTACTGTGATAATGTAAAAGATATCCCCACTGAATGTATCACCTTTTAAAAATTTTTAAATGAAATTGCATTTCAGTTAGAAAGTGTTTCATAATCAATGCTTATGCATGATTGATCTTTCTTGTTAAAGAATGAAATCGACTGAAAAAAAACACAATTTCAATATGATTTAAAATTTGTACGTATAACTTAAGTAACTTAACAATAAGTATATAAATCTACTGAGAGAAAAAAAAATGTTTTAATTCGATTTCAAATGTGTCTGTTATACATATACTATAAACCTGTGAAAATGACATATATGCGCTTTTAAAAAATTAGCTTTTAAATTTTGTATTTTAAGAATACAGATATAATTTTTGGGCTGTAAGCAAGTAATGCATTTTTGACAAAAGGGAATTACATTTCGGTTTGTACTATATATGGTATTTCTTGTAATATGTGAGCCTTATTTTCATTGCTCACGCGAAATACCAGTCAATCTTCTACAGTAATGCACAAATAACAAACTCAAGTAAAGGGCAGACGCATTCAGATATGCAACTTTTCAGTTTTATTTAGATAGGTGAAATTTCGGCAATTATGACATGACGAAGGAGATGTCATTAATGCTACTGAAGCATCTTTAACAATAAATTAAATGTTTACATTTCTATTGCCTTCATATTACACATTTTACACCTAGTTGTACACGATTAAGCAGCCATGTAGGAGAAATATATCATTTGGGAGCTCTAATTTGCAAGATCCTCTAAAAAAGCTCTTAAATAGTACATAAATGTTACAAACTGGATAGTGAAGTCCATGAATCGGATGTATTCAGCTGTTCTGTATTAATATACACTATTTTTATACTTTGTATAGGTATAAATGTATGTGTTAATAAACACTATTTTCATACATTTTATATGTATAACGATTTTATCAATTACAGTTTATACTTGGCTGTTGGGAAAGTCGGTATACCACCTTCCCCCAATATATTTTAAGTCTCGTGTCTCAGCGTCACGGACGTAACGTATACCTGTTGGAAAGTGATCAAACGAAATCAAATAAACGCACCTAGTAGCTACCTATTATCATAATTAGGGATGAAATACGGAACTTATGAAAACTCAGAAACTAACAGAGATATAGCAGAAAAATCAAACTCATATCGTCGATTTGGATTTGTGTGCGATATTAGCATTCAATAAAATGTTTTATTGTTATTAAATGTTTTATTGTTATTAATTATTTTAAAATAGTTTCGTTATATTAGAATACCTGCGGTACAAAGTACTGTAAAGATCGCTTATAAAAAAATCTGATGTAAGTAGCACATGACATTTCTTATATAATACAATGAATTTACTACATTTACAGTAAAATAAAATAGGTTATTTTTATAGTAGATATTTATATTCTTTCCAAGATATTGAATTTTCGTCAATGAGTCGTCATTTTCATTGATATACAGTAATTTTTTTCCATTTGGCGAGTTTTTCGTTAATTTAGCAACATTTAAAAAAGTCCCCAAGTTGGCAACATTCCACCGAATTCGTCGCCAAAATCTTACCAAGCGTTATGCACGGAGAAATAAGTTATTCTTACAGCAGATAAATGACTATTGGCGTTCAAATACAAAAGTATTACTCAAAGTGTCATTTTACATGAATGGAACGAGCTAGATCTACGAGAATGATGTCATCCAATTTATCTCATGGTATTACATATGAAAAGTGAACATGTTTCTCAATAGGAATTTTTTTCTTAATTTTATAGGACTTTTTGATAATTTTTTTAAAAATGTTAAATATCTCGAGAGCGGTTCATGTTAGCATTCTAAAATTTATGTCAATCGTTTTCTAATGAAAAATTACATAAGAAATGTCTATTTGCGTAACTTTATTAGCGGTTTTGATTTTTTGACGATTTTTCTAAAATTTCACTCGAAAATTTAGGGGGGGGGGGGTACCTTTTTAAAATATTCAATTCAAGCTAGCACGTGCAAATTTAACTGTTATATGAATGAAATTTATCTTTTTGAGTTTAATAGTTTTGTCACCTTTTTAGATTAATAAATTCAATTTATCTATTCCAATTTTCATTGTTTAATATATGAATAAAATTCAATTTTTTTATTGTTTTTCAGATTAGCAGTTTTGTTACTTTTTTAGATTAATCAATTCAATGTATCCTTTGCAATTTTCACTATTATTTATATGGATAAAATTGATTACTTTTTCTTTTATATTAATAGTTTTGTTACCTGCATAGATTAATGCATTTAAATTTTTCCTTGCAATTTTCACTGTTATTTATATGAATATATTTTTAGATTAATAGTTTTATTACATTTTTAGATTAATAAATTCAATTTATCCCTGTTTTAAATTCCGAGCGACACACGGCACATTTTCTAGTTGCATGTACAACATAAAAATACTCTACTCTCTAATAAAAACATGTTCACCAGTGAGCCTTGCTTCTAGCATAAATGTCTTCCTTTTATATCGTATTTAAGGTTATCTTTATGGCTCTTACTTACGGCAGAACATTTTTATAAACTCTAAATTTTCTGAACGTGCTCATACTGAAGTGGCACCCAAAGGAAATAGCTTACTGATGCTTACATCAATGCCACAAGCATTTACGATTTTCGTGATCTTGATATGTTTTGTGAAAATAAAGATATTATACAGGAAATCTTGATGCGTTTCTCAAGAGTGTTTATACAAGCCATTCGTCAAATTTTCGCTTTGTTCGAGATTGCAGTTTTTGAAATACCTTTTATATTTATCTTAAGTTATATTTACAGTATGAGAGAAATTATATGATCTGTAAACAATATTTTTATTTCGTATATCAGCAGACATAGCCAATAAGTCGGAGGTGGACACATTATTTTTCGGGAATTAAGGCTTGTAAAATAGAACTTTATCTATAAACCGTTCTAAGGTTTTCAAAGCCCAACAAATTATTTGCTTACTGATCATAGCTATCAAAATTATTGAAATTAGAACCACCTTTTCAAGATTGTTCAAAATATCAAAATATCGAAACTTTATTCACTATATTTTAAAATTCAGAATCAAACATAAAATCAAATTATATATCCTTGTAGAACCTTCAAAGGGCACTAAATTACTTATAGTTCATAGTTAGCACATTTAGTTTTTGAGATGTAAGCATTAAGATTTTGAAAAAAGGAAATTTTTCAATTCTCTCTAGATTTATGGGACAATTCCAAATACATATTCTTAAAGGGCTTTTAAAGATCTTTAAATTACTTTATTTATTGACTAGAAGGTATGCCCGTCAAACGACTGTAGATTGTTCGAGATTGTTGTCCTGCTCAATTTACAGCCTATATGCTTCGGCATTTTCTTTTCGAGTTTTTTCCAAAGATTCTTGACTTTGACGTGCTCGCCATCTTCTCACTCTTTCTCTGTTTAGCCGACGTTTCTTTTCTTTTCTAGAAAATAAACGGAACATCCTCTGCATTTTCCATTGGCCAAAACGTTTGTGAAATAAAATTTGTTTTGAATGGTGGCACGCAAATAGAAATACAAGAACTTAAATTATGATTAACATTATTTATCATTCCGTTGTGCGTTGTGTTTGCAATAACCCTCCAAATATTTATCACTAACATATCTATCTTTATCTCTTAACATAGCCTTAAATTCATACATAGTGGATTTATTAACTAAATCATACATTGCTTTATTGTGCCGCTATAAACCCTCCAATTATTTAACCTCTGCGTGAGTCCTGTAAAGGAATTATTAATTAATATTTTACCAAAAGGATTGCATCAATTTAACTTTAACAAAAACATTTATTAAAAACATGAAATATTTATTAAATTCAATTACGATAATTACATGCTTATTAATCATTTAGGAACTTAGCACGTGAAAGGAGATAGCATGTGAGGCCCTTAACCATATACCTAACGTATTTAATAACCTGTGGATATTTGAGGAACACATACCTTCAATTTGGGCCTTTGCTATAGACCATAATGCTTGCAAATACTTGGTTGCACTGAACACGTCCCAGATCTCCCTTATTTGGGAACCTCTACGCAATACTCTGCTTCTTTAGTATTGTCAGCCCATCATAATGGCAGGCAAGTCTCCGCATAAGTCATAACGTCGCAGTCGTTGCACACATCTCTTCAAGTCATGATTTCAGTTATCTGTTTTAGTTATATTGCACCATTTATATCGTTCGTCGTTCTCGGGTCACAGGTTGTGGTTCCCTCTTTTTCGGGGGTATCATTTCCCCCTAATTTTCATTTGCCGCATTCAGTGTCACGCCAAAAGCTTCTTTTCCCATTGGTTACTTATTTAACCAATGGAACCATTCCACATCCTCGTAAGGGAAACCTAGCCCCTTCTGTCATGGCACCCCTAAATTTATGGTTTTCTGACCTTTAGGTTCACGGGTTGTAAAACTCGGTGCCATCCAGACTACAAGTATTGTTCGATGTTTCGTACATAATAAATATTCTCATAAAACTGTCTCATCAAAGTGTGATATCAATTTCTGGTCTCACATAAACGTCAAAAACTGTTTCTTTTTTTGTTCAAACTTTTTAAGTATAAATTTAAATCTGTTGAGACCAATAAAAAAAATAATAAGAAAAACAAGAAAGATCAATCATGCTTAAAGCATTGATTATGAAACACTTTCCAACTTCAATGCAATTTTATTTAAGCAAGTCTAAAATGCAATACATTCCTCGGTAATATTTTGAAACTTATCACAATACTGCATTAATTTATTATATTTGAAAACTTAAACCATCATCGAAAAAAATGAACTTCATTCAAATGACGGCATTGAAATATAAATTGCCTGGTTTAAACATCTCTAAAATGTTATACATTCCTCGGTAATAATTTTTGAATTATCATAATACTACGATAATTTATTATATTTGAAAACTTCATCGAAAACAACTGAAATTAATTCAAATGACGTCATAGAAAAAATAACACGCCTGGATCTCTCTATAAAAACAGGATTTCATTCATAACTTTCTCCCATTCATTTCATTCATCACAATACTATAATAATTTATTTTATTTAAACATTTTGTTTAAGACTATGGAGCTACAAAAAATTAAACTCTATGCTTGAAGCTTCATGGAAAAAAATCGTCCTTCTCTTTATGAAATTAATTAATATTTCATTCATATCAGCCATGCAGACTCCATGGACTAAATTATTTTGTGTTAAAAAAATACAGGAATTCTAATACAACTCATTCTATATATTTTGCTGTTTACATTTTACATAGGTGAAAAATAGGCTTAGTTGTGGAAATAATCAAATTTAGATGAGCATTTAAATTCATATATATTGTCATTGCGTTGTTTCAGTATGTAGATGCACAGAATTTAATCAAAAATAAAGTAGTTTTAGGACGGATACAACACTCAATATGAATTAAAAAGAACTTTAAAAAATCACGATTTTGAAACTAGATGGATGCCATATATCATTTTGAAGTAGGTCATGTGATCGTTTCATATCATGGCCACGTGATCGTTTCATATAAGATGTGTAATTATTATTTTAATTTTTATTTAAAAAACTACTGAATACATTTCGCTGAATTTTTTTTTATATATTTTATGGAACAATTTGAATATTACCTAAAATTTTCGAAGCAAATTTGTGAATTTTAAATCCGCTTAAAAAATGTTTGAAAAATTAGGTCCCATAGGGCTCAATGTATTTCATTTTTTCGACCCGGGTTCAATCCAAAACTAATTGGATGATATTATTCATTTATATTCCCATAGGTTCTACAGACCGTCTGAACAACATACTACAATTTTATTTTGATTAAGTCATTTTTACGGCAGTTATCGTGCTAACGGACAGACAGACAGACAGACAGAATGAACAAAGTCATAAACACTTTTCAACTTTGTTGTAAAGTGTTAAACGAACCGAGTTCAAGCAAAAATGTAATTAGTAAGAAGAATGATCCGGTTTTTAAATGAACCCTGAATTCAAGCAGCAGTGAACGTGGAAAGCCAATGCTGATCGGAAAAATTGAGTGGAGGGTTATGAAAATGCTGGTGGTCTGGGTTAGTATCTAATTGAAATTTTTATCAGTGATTGAAACACGTTTGGCGACATTTTGTAGTAGCGTTTCCCAGAAATAGATATATAAACAGACAGATAAACCAGGATGTTTATATTATTTATAGTCCTTTAATCTTTCGAGATATAACAAATAGAATCTTTAAAACAAGAAAGATCAATCATGCTTAAAGCATTGATTATGAAACACTTTCCAACTTCAATGCAATTTTATTTAAACATGTCTAAAATGCAATACAATCCTCGGTAATATTTTAAAACTTATCACAATAATACATTAATTTATTATATTTGAAACCTTAAACCTTCATCGAAAAAAAATAACTTCATTCAAATGACGGCATTAAATTAAAAATTGCCTGGTTTAAACATCTCTAAAATGTGATACATTCTTTGGTAATAATTTTAGAATTATCATAATACTACGATAATTTATTATATTTGAAAACTTCATCGAAAACAACTGAAATTCATTCAAATGACGTCATAAAAAAATAACACGCCTGACTCTCTCTATAAAAGCAACATTTCATTCATAAATAATTCCCCCATTCATGTCATTCATCACAATACTATAATAATTTATTTTATTTAAAAATTAAGACCATTGAGCTACAAGCAAGTAAACTCTATGCGTAAAACTTCATCGAAAAATATCGTCCGTCTCTTTCTAATATCAATGAATATTTCATTCACATCAGCTAAGCAGACTCCATGGACTAAATGATTTTGTGTTAAAGAATTACAGCGATTCTAATACAACTCATTCTACATATTTTGCTGTTTACATTTTACATAGGTGAAAAATAGGCTTAATAGTAGAAATAATCAAATTTGGAAGAGCATTTAAACTGAAATATATTGTCATTGCGTTGTGTCAGTATGTAGATGCACAGAATTTAGGCAAAAATAAAGTAGTTTTAGGACGGATACAACACTCAATATGAATTAAAAAGAACTTTAAAAATCACGATTTTGACACAAGATGGATGCCATATATCATTTTGAAGTGGGTCATGTGATCGTTTCATATCATGGACACGTGATCGCTTCATATAAGAGGTGTTATTATTATTTTAATTTTTATTTAAAAAACAACTGAATATATTTCGCTGAATTTTTTTTTATATATTTTATGGAACAATTTAAATATTGCCTAAAATTTTCGAAGCAATTTGTGAATTTTAAATCCGCTTAAAAAATGCTTGAAAAATTAGGTCCCATAGGGCTCAATGTATTCCATTTTTTCAACCCGGGTTCAATCCAAAACTAATTGGGTGATATTATTCATTTATATTCCCATAGGTCCTATAGACCGTCTGAACAACATAATAAAATTTCATTTTGATTAAGTCATTTTTACGGCAGTTATCGTGCTAGCGGACAGACAGACAGACAGACAGACAGAATGAACAAAGTCATAAACACTTTTCAACTTTGTTGTAAAGTGTTAAAAAGCACAATTGTCAATCTTTATTCACTTGACGATTGTATGAAAATTATATAAAAATCTTTGTAAAACAAATCATTAATTTAGCACGTGTTCCAGAGAATTTTTTTTCTCTTGTTGTTTCTATCTATATTTTGTAGTTTAGAGAATATTTGAGTGAAAGTAAACAATATGAAACAAAATCACGCTCAAAATAAAACCTGGTTATATTTTTCTGAAAGAAAATGTTTAAAATATTAGCTTTGTATATTCATAAATGATACCATATTTTGACAGAAACAGTATAAATTGTTTATATGTTTTAGGTTTATTAGTTTTGGAGGTTAGGTTTCTTTAGTTTTATTAGGTGTTTTTTATTAACACTTTACAACAAAGGTGAAAAGTGTTTATGGCTTTCTTCATTCTGTCTGTCTGTCTGTCCGTTAGCACGATAACTGCCGTAAAAATGACTTAATCAAAATGAAATTTTAGTATGTTATTCAGACGGTCTGTAGAACCTATGGTAATATAAATGAATAATATCACCCAATTAGTTTTGGATTGAACCCGGGTCGAAAAAATGAAATACATCGAGCCATATGGGACCTAATTTTTCAAACATTTTTTAAGCGGATTTAAAATTCACAAATTGCTTCGAAAATTTTAGGTATCTTTCAGTAGACCTTTCAATAGACCTTGTTCCAGGCAGGCGAAAGGGAGGCACCGATGAAAGAATATTTTGCGCGTTCGCAACAGTATCAATTAGAATATTTTTTCAAGCCCTTTCACACACACATGTGAGGAGTAATATGATATAATTGTAATCTTCTGGAACTAAAATACCTCATTTTATAAATCGTTCTTGCAAAATTAAAAGATAAAGTTACTAAAAAATGGGTTCTGTTATGAGAAAGTCGAGTAAAACCTCACTTTAGTTAATTTCGAGAAATATATAACGACCTGTGAGAAAAGAAAAATGACTGAAACCCTAAAACTGCTCGTAAAATCTCCCTGATAATGGTGATTATTGATTTCCGGCTTAAGGCACTTATAAAACAATCATTCATTTGATAAGGATGAACCTACTTTTTAAGATCATTTAGAAAAAGATTCAATAAATCTAAAATGACACGTACTGGCTTCTTTTAATTAAGGAAACGTGCTTTTAAATCAAAAGGTATTTATAAAAATAATATTTTTTTAAAACATTTGTAAACATAATTAATATCTGTAATGTGTTTTCAGATTTTGAAAAATAATTGAAGATCTTCCTCTGGTTAATTATATGAAATAATCGCGTAATTTTATTCAAATTGCTCTATTCGTTCAAGAAATAGCCTGCTCAGAGGTTTATAGAAAAAATTTTCCTTGAGTATCATTGAAAAACATATGATGATGTCAATTAATTGTTCTTCAAAACAAAGTGTATAATCTTAAAAAATATTGAAGTAGTATATAATTGATTCTATTACAACGATTTTCCTTTATATATACTACTAGTAGCATACCCGTTCTTCGTACAGAGTATATAATATAAAGAAACTTAAAATTCACAATCAAGTGCAAATTTCTATAGTATACAAAATGACATTTTTAATCCAAATATTCTGTAAAAATATTTAATTTAATGCTCCTAGAAAGAAGTTTAAGACTCTCTGTTATCGCTATACAAAATTTTCTTCACGGGCCGATCTGAAGAATAAAACATCCTGATCCCTTTTGTAAGCAAATTTACAAAAAATATGAAATTGAATCAATATATGCAAAATAAAAACATTAAAATTGTATGGGACCCGTATTACTTATATACGCGAATATTAGAAGATATAACCTGTATTAGTAGATTATATGTATAAATTGAAAATTTCAATAAACCCGTAATCTTTAAACCTGAAGGCAGTAATTGATTCCAATATATGTCAAAATGAAAGTGCTAAAATTATATGGGAAGTATTGGAAGTATAATTTCGTAGATTAGAAGATATCTCTGAGTGTTAGTAGACTGTTACCCGTATTACAGTATGAGTCTAAAAACGCTTTGCCAAAATAAAACAGATGACGTAATAAATTGAAAATATCAATAATCCCCGTCACCTTCACACCAGAAGGTCGTACTACTTGATTCCAATATATGCCAATATATACCAAAATATATGCAAATATACCGGTACTACATATATTCTCGTAGATTAGAAGATATACCCGTGCATTTATAGAAGATTTTTCGTATAACGTATAATATATGTGTTTCAATAATTTTTGCCGCAATAAAACAATGACATAATAACTTGAAAATATCAATAACCTCTGAATCCATAGTCCACGAAAATATCAATAATAATAATTTTTAAACCTGAAGACCGTAACTGATATTATCTAGTCAAAAATGCAATGGCAATGAAATTTGTTTTATATACATATCTTTATTATTCAACTCGGTAAAGATTTAATAAAAATCGTCTGCCGCATAAACACATTGGATTTAAGTCCGTTGCTAAGCGACATAATATCATTTGCTTCAAATATATTGATGGAAAAAATATCATCTGAATAAAGCTATCTGTATTTAAGGATTGGCGACATTTTCGTCAATTTAGTGGCATTTTAAAAAAATCGACAAATTTGTCGCCAAGTTGGACTGTAGAACTGACAAACCCACTTAGTGATAGTCCCACAAATTAACGAAACATACATCATCACGATACTATCCAATAACAAAACACAATTAATTTCATTTATTTAGCGCATTTTTATCAGTTTCAAGAGATTTTTATGGATTTACAAACATTTTTATCAATTTGGTGAAAGCTTCAAAATTCGCTAAATGTGTTACTAAGTAGGACGGTTTGATTGACAGACAAATGCTAAAGAAAAATCATTTCAGTACTCTCTTCTAACAAAGCAAAATGAAGTTCATTGATTTGCGTCGTTTTTATCAATTTGGCGGCATTTCAGTCAATTTGGCAACGTTTAAGAGAGTTGGCAACGATTACGCCCAGTTAGCGATATCCCGCCAAATTCATAGCTCGGAATTTGCAGATTTAAATAAAATATCGTGCTCCCGTTTGTATATACTAAATAAAAACACTAAAATTGTATTTGAAGATATACCCATTCTACTCTTTTTCAGTTTCAACAATCGGTTAAATGAATTAAATGGCTAAATACTTGATTAGCTATGAGTTTATTAACTAAACACAATATATGAGCTTGGCCAAATTAACCAACACTCTTTGTCAAAATAAATGAAAGTGATGTACTCAGTCCGCAACTAATATAATTACGAGAAAGATCAATCATGCATAAAGAATTAATTATGAAACACTTTTCAACTTCAATGCAATTTTATTTAAACATCTCGAAAAGGCGATACATTCCTCGGTAATATCTTTAAAATTATCATAATACTACATTAATTTATTATATTTGGAAACTTAAAACTTCATCGAAAAAAATGAACTTTATTCAAATTACGACATTAAAATATAAATTATCTGGTTTAAACATATCTAAAATCCGATACATTCCTCGGTAATACTTTTAAAATTATCATAATACTACAATAATTCCTTATATTGGAAAACTTGATCGAAAACCAATGAACAGTATTCAAATGACGTTATCGAAATATAAATCGACTGACTCTCGGTATAAAAGCAGCATTTCATACATGAACATTAGTCCATTGATTTCATTCATCACAGTACTATAATAATATATTTTATTTAAAAACTTAAAGCCATAGAAGTTCAAGTAATTTAACTCTATGCTTAAAATTTCATCGAAAGAGACGTCTGCTTCTCTTTGTAAAATCAATCAATGTTTCATTCATATCAGATATATTGCAGACTCCATGTGCTAAATAATTTTGGTTTAAAGGAATGCAGCAATTTTTATGCAACTTATTCTACATCTTTTGGTGTTTACATCTTCCATAAAGGAAAATTAGGCTTCGTTGTAGAAATAATCAAATTTTGATGATCATTTACACTCAAATATATTGCAATTGCGTTGTGTCAGGATGTAGATGCACAGAATTTAAGCAAAAATAAAGAGGTTTTAGGACGGATACAACACTAAATATGAATTAAATGAACTTCAAAAATTATGATTTTGACACAAGATGTATGACATATCTTATTTTGAAGTGGGTTAAGTGATCGTATCGTGGGGTATAATCGTCACGCGATCTCTTCATATAATCGTCACGCGATCTCTTCATATAAAAGGTGTAATTATTATTTTAATTTTTATTTAAAAAACTACTGAATATATTTCGTTGAATTTTTTTTTATATATTTTATGGGATAATTTGACTATTTCCTAAAACTTTCGAAGAAATTTGTGAATTTAAAATTCGCTTCAAAAATGTTTGAAGAATTAGGTCCCATAGGGTGCAATTAATTTCTTTTTTCAACCCGGGTTCAATCCAAAACTAATTGGGTGATATTATTCATTTATATATTCCCATAGGTCCAACAGACCGTCTGAACAACATACTAAACTTTCATTTTGATAAAGTCATTTTTACGGCAGTTAAGGTACTAACAGACAGACAGACAGAATGAACAAAGCCGTAAACACTTTCAACTATGTTGTAAATTGTTAAAGAATGAACAAAGTCATAAACACTTTTCAACTATGTTGTAAAGTGTCAATAAAAAGAAAAATCAAATCGTTCATATATAAGATAGTATGTTTTTATATCCATCTATTTATTATTTAAATTGAAAAAATAATAATAAACAATAACAAACACCTTTAATTTAATTGCTTTGCCGAGCAGCATGATATATCCTCATAAAATTCTAAAAATTAATTAACCATTTTGATTTCTTAATACTTTTCATCACTGACTAAAAGCTTGTGAAAAATAAACCATGGTGATAGATTTTCCATTTAAATTCATGTTTTCAAACAATTCATGATTTCAGAAAGTGACTATTTAACGCAAAAATCTGTCACCAAACTCAGAGATAAAATTTTAATTAATTTTCACGTTCCAAACAAACAATTTTTAACCTTTTCGTTTGGAGAAACCAAGGAGTTTGAGGGTAGAACTCCTAGGAAAAAGTTTCGTTTTTCATTAATTATTGAACAGCCCCTGATCTTTGAAGTTCGAAATTTAGACTAAATTTCAGGGGTTCTATTTCAAGGCTACTTACAAAATTTCATTAAATTTGGTTCAGCCGTTCTCTAGTGATGAAGAGATAAACGAAAATTTAGTCTTTCACAAATATCTCGGTAACCACTTATCGTTGGAACTCAAAAAATGGACTAAATATTAAATGCAACAATTTAAGGCTACCCACAAAATTTCATCACATTCGGTTCCGTCGTTCTCCTTTGATGGGGGACAAACAGACAGACAGACAGATTTTCAATTTTATTTATATACACTAAAAGGTATGCCCCTCATATGATGGAATTAAAAATATGCAAAGCATTGCCTCCCATTTAGCGTTATTTTTATCAATTTGGTGAAATTTTTATCAATTTAGCGACATTATTGTCAATTTGGACAGATTTGAAAAAGTCGTCAAATTTGTGGCATCCCGCTAAATTTTTCGCCAAGCGTTACGGAAAGGCGGAGAAATAGATTATGTATATAATCGTTTGTTATGTTATTTCCAAGATATTGAATTTTCATCAATTAGTCATCATTGTCATTGATTTTGCGTCAATTTTATCAACTTGGCGACATTTTAATCCATCTAGCAGCATTTAAAAAGTCTCGCAAAATTGTCGATATGTCTACAAAATTCGTCGCCAGAATTTTGCCAAGCGTTACAGACTGAGAAATAGGTTATTCTTATATTTTTCCGAAGATATCACCAATTAGTCGTAATTTATAGCAATTTGACTACATGTTATCCATTTGGCGAAATTGTTATCAATTAGGCCATATTTTCATCAATTTAACAACTTTTAAAAAATATCCCCAAGTGAGCGATATTCCGCCAGTTTCGACACCAAAATTTCGCCAAACTTTAACGAGAAATAAATAGATAAACAAATAGCTAGATTAAGGTGTTTACATTATAAACGTTATGCGTGGAAATTAAAGACAAAATAGGCTTGTTATTTATTGGTATAACGACTTCCCTAATAAACGGTACCTGTCACATAAAACAGCGAAACTCACTACACATTAAATCATTGATTTTAAATGTATAATTCTCATAAAGTGACACTAATAGATTATCAAAGCAATGAAATTTATTTTTCAGGTACCTACATTGAATTGTCATCAACTTGACGATATTTCCAAAAAGTCGGCAAGTTGGCAATATTGCTCCAAATTGATCTCCGAAAATTATCATCAATGTTTCTAAAATATCGCTAAACGTGACAGACAAACATAGATAAGGACTCCTCTTGTATAGCATGTAAATATATGTATAATATAATTAATTTTTCTGCATTGCAAATATACGAATACATACGCAAGGTTTCTGAGCCGTTTTTCTACCATGATCCAAAATCAACTTCTAGTCTACGCAGCAATGCAGAATGTGCTTCACAATAGAATTTCCATGTTCCCTACCAAATTACAATCAGTCACTCTTGTTACTAGTCCGTAAAATATCCTCTTCTTTTGAAAACCAGGCAGAGAAAACGACCTTACATGCAATATTTTCTATAACGTGAACCTAGGGTTTCCATGTTCTGATATTCGAAGGGGCGCTCCAAATTTAGCGATTTATCGCCAATTTAGTGATATTTCGCGATTTTTCTACGGTTCAAGAACCATCTCGAAATAACGAATATTTTTCGAAATACGAGCCCGTTCTAGACGTTTCTACAGAGGGTATATAAAAAGTGTCATTACTCAGCTGAGGAGCAGTTTATGTGATATGACCAACATTGAACTGTGACATACGTCAATGTTTTGAGAATAGTAGCTGCTGAACTAGTAGAATATAATATCGGTCCAATAGACGAATATTTTATATCTAAAACATTTCCAATGTAATCCTAATATTAGACAAATACTGGGGATATATAGGCCTCCAATATTGGCTACATATTCTCATTACAATATTACGTAAATAATGGTGTTACATTTTAAATATTTCCAATCAAATGCCAATAATGGCTACATAGTGTCCCAATATTTTAAGCCAATATTACACCAATTCTGTCAAAATGTCCACTTTTACATATTGGTCTAATATTTTCAATATCGGTTGCCAATATTGGGTCACTATTGGATTGCTACTAGATAATGTATTGAGAATAGTATCAACTGTTTTGTGTAATTCGTTGAGCATTTAATTGCTGTTTTACTGTGCCTAGCAGATGTTTAGTCCATGGACACCAATGCCTGCAAAGGGGACTCGAACTTTTTGGGGTAGGGTATGTCAAATACCTGTCTTTTTGGGAGGAACGCTGTTCCACCCGTAAGCAAAAAGTTAATTATTAATACGTATTCAATGTGTGGGAGCAGAAGACTCTGCTCCTGCCAAAGGCATCGATCGAATATGCTAGGATACCCGAATTATAAGTTCGGAGTTGAAGCTAGCTTTTGCTCAAATCTTATAATATCGGTCTTGTAAGCACGAGGTCCCGAGTTTGGTCCTGGCTCGGGACTAGCAGCAATCCAATCGCTACAATTTGACTGGACGTTTGAAGCACGCAACCTTCTCTCTCCATCGATCTCACCTTTCAACAAGAGATGGCAGCACCGCAGGGAGCCAGAGGCCCTACCGCTCCCTTCCTGGTTGACCACGACGGACGTCACGCTCGAGGTACGACACGCCTCTCGGCCACCGGTCGTCCATATCGCTGCTCTAAGTCCTCTGGACGAGCCGGACGGCCTGGGGCTTTCACGCCTCCCGGCCACCCCGGCCGTCCAAATAGTTGCTCTTAGTCCTCTGGACGAGTCGGACGGTCTGGGTCTTCTACGCCTCCCGGCCACCGTCTAAACGGTTACCTTACACCTTTCTGGTAGGTCGGACTGTCTGGGTCTCAACAACAACAACGCCTCCTGGCCATTCAGCCCCTCGACTGAATTTCTGATGGGGACGCGCGGGGATTTTCTGGGCGGCCCCCTCCTTGCCGAAATTGGACAAGTGCTTTCTCATATGGTGAGGGAGTGTGTGGCAGCAGACGACTTTGCCCCTGCCAAAGACTTCGATCGAAGATGCTAGGATACCAGAATTATATGTTCGGAGTTGAAGCTAGCTTTTGCTCTAACCTTATAATGTCGGTCTTGTATGCACGAGGTCCCGAGTTCGGTCCTGGCACGGGACTAGCAACATCAATCGCTACAAATGTATGAACTTAAAAAAACAAATATAACGGTATTTACAAGTAATTTTGAAGAGACCGGGCCATCGTTTTATAAAAAAATAATTTACAGGGCGAAGGTCTCTCAAAGGTTGGTAAACACTGATTATACCATCCATCAGATTAAGGTAACGATGCATGCCCTCTGAAACATGCATATCACTAAATAACTGAACCAATCAATGATTTCAATGTGTTTGCATATTTCAATTAAAATGTCTTTCCTTTTTCGGTGGATGGGAGGAAGGCAGACAGTATATACTAATATAACAACTCATGCTGACGTTAATGAAAAACGAGATTTTTTTACAATTTTACAATGCATTGCTCTTAATTGCAAAGCACAGGGATAATATAATATAATTTCTTTTGATTTAGGCATACCATATATTTATTTAAGGAATAGTTTTATAATTCAATAAAACATTTTGTGTTTCTTTCACAAAATAACTGCTCTAACGCAATCAAATATATACTGCCGCAGAGGGGAATTCGATGGTTGTTTCAATAGTAGAACGTCAAACAAATCTCGTTTTGCAATTGGAAAGAGTTCGTTTTTTCTGAAACAAATATTGTGACAGCATTCTGATAGATCTTTTATTGATAGAAACTATGTAACATTTTAAACATGGTATCTTTAATTTAATTGCGGTAGTACTAGATAATAAGAGTTTTAAATGTGATAACTTTGTAAATAAGACTTGTCTCAATGGAAAATCCATGTACTGAATACACTTTGTACGAGGGATAAGGAGGACTTGAGCAATGTATAAAAGCTCAAATAACAGCAATAATGTAGCTAGGATACGTTGGAATCCCTACGTCAGTGCAAGAGAACCAACAAACCCGAAATCCGACAGAGGAATGACCGCGGAAGGAAGAAACAGGGGTAATTATATACCCAAGATTTGTATTAAGAGAGAACCAATCAGGAAGCAGTCTAGCCAATCCGAAACGATAAGTAACAACACAAGATTTGCATGCGCCAAAACACCGCAAAAATATTCCTATACGGCGAGTTAAGTCAGAATAAGAATAAATGAGGCCAAATTGGACAAAAAATAGGTTTAAAACGACATAGGAATAGAACAAAGTAAGTGTGTTTGGGGGTGATGTGACTGTGTAATTTATAGGGCGACCTGCTAGACCGCGGACAAAAATAGAGTGCACGGCAAATCATTAACTAAATTACTGAAATTCTGCTGGATATGGAAGGCTTCAAAGAGGTCAAGATCATAGATCGATGTGAATTTTTGTATGGTCCTTGCTGATGAAAACTCAACTTGTGTTGTCACGTCTTCACTTCGGATCGTTTGAACTGTTCTTCATGCTGCTTTCTCATTGGATATCTTTTAATCCAAATATTGAGTATATAATCCCCCATGTTTCTTTCTTTTACGCATATTTCTCTTCATACACGGATCTTGACTTCAGCCATCTTTACTCACATTACGAAATTGAAACACAGCTGACCAATTCAACTGCATTACATACTCACACACCTAATGATCTTCAACGGACAATATTGGCTGAAGTCTCATCTATTATCCACAAATTCAAAAATAAGAAATATCCTGGTATTGATCGGATTAACAACGGCATCATTAAAAACCTTCTCCTTTCCTATATCTGCTGGATCGCCGCGCTTGTAAACAGAATGCTAGAGCACCGCTATTTCCCCCAAAGTTGGAAAACTGCAACTGTGATTCCACTTCTAAAAGCAAACTAAGACAACTGTCTTCCTGGGAGTTATCGCCGAAATAGCCTGTTCTCTAGCTTGTCAAAAATTTACAAATTCGTGTTGTTCAACAGATTGGCTAGTTTCTGCAGATCCTACCAAATTCTTATTTCCGACCAACACGACTTCCGATCTGCTTATTACACGCAGACTCAGCTTATGCGTGTAGCTGAAACTATAAACACCAACTCTGGCAATCAGCAGTACACCGATATTGTTTTCTGCGATCTTATGAAGGCTTTTGACAAGTGCTGGATCCCGGGATTGGTTACCAAGTTGGTGCGGCTTGGCGAATCAACCCAATTACTCATTATCATCAACTCGTATCTCAATAATCGTTGTTTCCGACTACGAGTTGGTATGTCCCTCTCCTCACCCCGACTGATCAAGGCAGGAGTTCCTCAAGGAGAAAATCTCAGCCCCCTGTTTTTCAACCTATACGTAAACGACATACTTCGTATTCCACAAGTGAAACTCGGCACTTTTGCAGACCTCAACACGATCAACACATTACAAATCTATATCACACACGCTCTTGAGCGCTGGCTCATCCAATGGAGAATAAAAATTAATGTCTCCAAGTCGAACGTTGTTATTTTTAAACCTCACTACAGAGCAATCTCTCATAACTTTCAAATTAAAATTTTCCATGAAAACATTCCATTCAACTACGTTGTCCAGTACTTAGGTGTCACATTAGACGATCACATGATTTTCAGCACCCATATTTACTGAAAGGACCACTCTGCCAACAAAATTATTAGAGCCCTCCACCCCTTGCTCTATTGGGGGTCATCCCTATCCCTATAGAAGAAGCTTATCCGTTACAAACAAATCATCGCACATATGATTTTGTTTACCTGTACCGTTTAGGGCACAGCTGCAAAATCTGATATTGGGAAACTGCAAGTTATCCAAAAAAGACTTTTACGAATGATAACCATTTCCCCTTGGTTTATCCCAAACGAGATCTCTGCCAATGAAGAGCATATTAGATTAAACCCCCAAACCTATAATTACTTTGAGAGACCCTGCATGGCAGAAACAACCTAAATCACAACTTAAAACCAATGAACACAAAACATAGGCCAAGGCACACCATCTCCGATCCCAGAAGGACCTTCGAACCCAGAGCTAAGAGAGTTCGGCTGCCTGACCTACTTGCACTGCCTGCAGAGTTGCAGCTCAATGTTCGAACTTGAGATGATAACGTTGTATTTCACATCATTTATCATCTCACCCTTTAGCCTTGTGACCACTGTTTAGGTTATAGCTAGCCGTGGTTTATGGTTTAGGTTATGGAACCCCGCGATTTTCACACTTGGAACCCATCTTCTTCTAAGGAGCTCGCTCCCAGTAAACTCTCTTATTCTACAAATTCTTCCATTTTGCCTATCATTCAGCTACGGTTGTCCATTGCCCAAGGTACTTTTGACTGTAGCCTAAGCCATCAAAAGGCTGCATATCATCATCAAGCATCCAGACAAGGGAATGCTTTACATCTAACAACAATCTTAAACTAAATCAATATATCTTTAGTTTCGATTGTGGGGGTACGTGATTTTTCTCACTGGGGGACTCGAAATGAAAATACCTTGTATCCTTGGATCCATTTCTCTTTTGGACTTCGGGTATGTTGCTTTTCTTACACTGACGAAGAGTATTCTCGAAACAGCTGTATGCTGCATTATTGTTGTTATTTGGGGAAAATATCGCTCAAGTTCTTACTGAATTCCGGTGGATTTCATATTCTATTCCCAGTTGATTTTTCTCATCCATTGTGTCACTTAAAGGATTAAATTAATTTCTAAAGATGTAAATGTACCCGACGTTGCCCAGTATTTAAGACGCAAATCTCTGATTAAAATTTTATCAAAACCTATAGCGAATTTTGGAAAATCAAATTCATATTTGCGACACCCCCACTTTGAACAATAAATGAATATATTGCAAAGTACGCGGAATACGCATATCCCCAAATGGAAGTGTCAGACGCAATCAATTGGTGTGAACAGAACATTGCAGTAGTTTTCGCGGATTGTTTCCGAGAGACTGTAGCTTTAATTTTATATGAATAAAACGTTTCTATTTTTTCTAGATTATTAAATTCAATGTATTAATCTAAAATTTTAATCTACAAATTTAATTTATCTAAAAATTCAATTTAATAATCCGGCGAGCTTATACATAATTTTTCAACTGAGAAAGAAGTCATTGCGTTATATAGGGAAAAACGTGCGGTGCAAATCAGATTTCGGGGGAATTGGATGTTATTCGTCCACACAGTTATTGAGTATGTTTACCAGAATGTGGCCGAATATGCGCTGCTGTTGAGGTTCGGTAGATTTTAGAGTGGATGCTTTGGTCTTTATATATATATATATATATGGGAAATTAATAATTGAAGCTTCGTATCAGATTAAGTGTACGAGAGAGTTAATGCATAGGCAAAAAATCTGATGTGGGAAACATATGACTTTCCTTATATAATGCAATAAATTTACTACTTTTACAGTAAAAAAATAGGTTTTTCTTATACTAGATATTTATATTATTTCTTAGATATTGAATTTTCGACAATTAGTCTTCATTTTCATTGATTTGGCGTCATTTTTATCGATTTGGCGAGATTTTCGCTAATTTGACAACATCTAAAAATATCGCCAAGTTGGCGACATTCCGCTAAATTAGTCGCCAAAATCTCGTCAAGCGTTATGGACGGATAAATAAGTTATTCTTACAGCAGATAAATGACTATTGGCGTTCAAATACAAAGGTATTACTCAAAGTATCTTTTCTCGTGAATGGTACGAGTTAGATCCACGAGAATGATGTCACCAAATGTATCGCATGATATTACATATGAAAAGTGAACATGTTTCTTAACAGTTAATATTTTTTTTAATTTATGGGACTTTTTGATAAATTTATTAGAAAAATTTGGAATATCTCGAGAACGGTTCATGCTAGCGTTCTAAAATTTATGTCAATCGTTTCCTAAGGAAAAATTACATAAGAAATGTCTATTTGCGTAACTTTATTAAAGGTTTTAATTTTTGATGATTTTTTCAAAATTTCACTTGAAAATTTAGGAGGTTTCTGAATATTCGATTGTGTTTTAAAACAATAGGCTTCCAGTATTCATGGATTGTGATTTTTGTACCAAATTTCATTCGAATCGCTCCATTCGCTCGTGAGATATCGTCTCCCCAATTTCACTGACACACACACACACACACACACATACTTTCACACACAGACACACACACACACAGACATCACTTCAAAAATGTTCGATTCGTGATCAGGAATACTTGAAACGTGCTTTCCCGTCGAAAACTTGAATTCGAATTTTCGACCCCGTCGCAATACTTTCCTTATACATTATGTATATAAGGAAAGTAATATTAATATAGTTGTGCTGTAGAAATCCAATTCAAACAAGAACAAAAGAAACCCAACTCACAAGGTCTGCTTTATTATTTATCCGCATTATATGGGGATCAATAAGACAGAGATAGTCCCTTTCATATTATTGTGAATCATGAGACCGAAAAAGCTGCTTTAGTAGATCCTGAACCGTAAGAAACATCTAACGATGATGAAAAAAAACATAATCACTTTTCCCAACTGGATAGAAGACATTTCATGTGTCCGGAACTAATCTGTGTAATCAGAACTTTCTTGATTTTTTTTTCTTGATCACCCATAGAACTACATGCATACATTTTACAATAGACTGAACAATGCATTTTCATTACCTTATAACTATTTTATAGCCCGTTGAGAAATCAACAGTGCAGGATAACGTATGTGCCCTTCCTAAGACCGTCGTAGACTGTCCTCGATTTTTATTTTCCTTATATACATACAATGTATAAGAAAAGTATTGTGACGGGGTCGAAAATTCGAATTCGAGTTTTCGACGGGAGAGCACATTTCAAGCATCCCTGAACACGAATGAGACGTTTTTGAGATGATGTCTGTGTGTGTGTGTGTGTGTGTGTGTGTGTGTGTGTGTGTGTGTGTGGAGACGATAACTGTAGAACGAATGGAGCGATCCAAATATAATTTGTTGCAAAAATTACAATCCATGAATACTGGAAGCTTATTGTTTTTATATGCAATCGGATGTTCAGAACCACCCTAAATTTGCGAGTGAAATTTTGAAAAACACATGAAAAAATCAAACCTTCTAATAAAGTTACGTATATAGTCATTTTGTATGTAATTTTTCATCAGAAAGCGATTGACATAAATTTTGGAACGTTAGCGGGATAGTTCTCGAGATATTGCACATTTTTCAAAAAAAAAATATAAAAAATCATATAAAATAAAGAAAACTATTACCTATTGTAAAATATGTTCACTTTTTATGAGTAATATCATGTTATAAATTTGGTGACATCATTCTAGTGGATCTATCTCGTTCCATTCATGAGAAAACATACTTTGAGAAATAATTTTGTATTTGAACGTCAATAGCCATTTATCTGCTATAAGAATAACTTATTTCCCCGTCCATAATGTTTGGCGAGATTGTGGCGATGAATTGCGCGAAATGTCGACAACTTGGCGATTTTTTAAATATTTCTAAATTAACGAAAATCTCGCCAAGTGGATAAAAATGACGCTATATCAATGAAAATGACGACTAATTGACAAAAATTCAATCTCTTGGATAGAATAAAAGTATCTACTATAAGTATAACCTATCTTTATTTTCTTTATATACATAATGTATAAGGAAAGTATTGTGACGGGGTCGAAAATTCGTATTCGAATTTTCGACGAGAGAGCACGTTTCAAGCATCCCTGATCACGAATCAAACATTTTCAGGTCATGTTTTGGTGTGTGTGTGTGCCAGTGAGTTTGGGGAGACGATACCTCATGAGCGAATGGAGCGATTCGAATGAAATTTGGTACAAAAATCACAATCCGTGAATACTGGAAGCCTATTGTTTTTAAACTTAATCGAAAGTTCAGAAGCCCCTAAATTTTCGAGTGAAATTAAAAAAAAATCATCAAAAAATCGAAACCTTTAATAAAGTTACGCAAATAGCTATTTCTTATGTAATTTTTCCTTAGACAACGATTGACATAAACTTTAGAACGCTAGCCTGAACTGCTCTCGAGATATTGCACATTTTTAAAATAAATTTTTCAAAAAATCCCATAAATTAAAAAATATATATTAAATGTTGAGAAACATGTTAACTGTTCATATGTAACATCATGTGATAAATTTGGTGACGTCATTCTTGTGGATCTAGTTCGTTCCATTCATGAGAAGAGATACTTTGAGTAATACTTTTGTATTTGAACGCCAATAATTATTTATCTGCTATAAGAATAACTTATGTCTCCGTCCATAACGCTTAGCAAGAATTTGGCGCCGATTTCGGCGGAATGTCGACAACTTGGCGACTTTTTTAATGTTGCCAAATTATAGAAAATCTCGCCAAATGGATAAAAACGACACTAATCAATGAAAATGACGACTAATTGACGAAAATTCAATGTCTTGGAAAGAATATAAATATCTACTTTAAGAATAACCTATTACTTTCCTTATATACATAATGTATAAGGAAAGTATTGTGACGGGGTCGAAAATTCGAATTCGAGTTTTCGACGGGAGAGCACGTTTCAAGCATCCCTGATCACGAATCAAACATTTTTGAAGTGATGTCTGTGTGTGTGTATGTGTGTGTGTGTGTGTGTGTGTGTGTGTGTGTGTGTGTGTGTGTGTGTGTCAGTGAGTCTGTGGAGACGATAACTGACGAACGAATGGGCCGATTCGAACCAAATTTGGTACAAAAATCACAATCCGTAAACACTGGAAGCCTATTGTTTTTATACGTGATCGAATGTTCAGAACCCCCCTAAATTTTCGAATGAAATTTTGAAAAAATCGTTAAAAAATCAAAACCGTTAATAAAGTTACGCAAATAGATATTTCTTATGTAATTTTTCTTTAGAAAACGATTGGCATAAATTTTAGAACGCTAACATGAACCGTTCTCGAGATATTGCACATTTTTCAAAAAAATTATGAAAATGTCACATAAAAAAAAAAAATTCCTATTGAGAAACATGTTCACTTTTCATATGTAATACCATGCGATAAATTGAATGACATCATTCTCGTGGATCTAGCTCGTTCCATTCATGAAAAAATATACTTTGAATAATTCTTTTGTATTAGAACGCCAATAGTCATTTATCTGCTGTAAGAATAACTTATTTCTTAGTGCATAACTCTTGGCGAGATTTTGGCGACGAGTTTGGCGGAATGTCGCCAACATGGCGACTTTTTTGAAATGTTGCCAAATTAATGAAAATCTCGCCAAATGGATAAAAATGATGCTAAATCACTGAAAATGACGACTAATTGTCGAAAATTCAATATCTTGGAAAGAATATTAGTATCTACTATAAGAAAATCCTATTACTTTCCTTATATACATTATGTATAAGGAAAGTATTGTGACGGGGTCGAAAATTCGAAATCGAGTTTTCAATGGCAGAGCACGTTTCAAGCATCCCTGATCACGAATCAAACATTTTTGAAGTGATGTCTGTGTGTGTGTTTGTGAAAGTATGTGTGTGTGTGTGTGAGAGTCTGTGAAGACGATAACTGACAAACGAATGGACCGATTCGATCCAAATTTGGTACAAAAATCACAATCCGTAAACACTGGAAGCCTATTGTTTTTATACACAATCGAATGTTAAGAACACCCCTAAATTTTCAAATGAAATTTGGAAAAAATAGTCAAAAAATCAAAACCACTAATAAAGTTACGCATATAGACATTTCTTATGTAATTTTTCATTAGAAAACGATTGACATAAATTTTAGAACGCTAACATGAACCGTTCTCGAGATATTGCACATTTTTCAAAAAAATTATCAGAAAGTCATATAAAATAAAAAAAAAATATTTCCTCTTGAGAGACATGTTCACTTTTCAGTAATACCATTCGATATATTGGATGACATCATTCTCGTGGATCTAGCTCGTTCCATTCATGAAAAAAGATACTTTGAGTAATACTTTTGTATTTGAACGCCAATATTCATTTATCTGCTGTAAGAATAACTTATTTCTTTGCCCATTATGCTTGGCGAGATTTTGGCGACGAATTTTGGCGGAATGTCGCCAACTTGGCGACTTTTTGAAATGTTGACAAATTAACGAAAATCTCGCCAAATGGATAAAAATGACGCTAAATCAATGAAATGACGACTAATTGTCGAAAATTCAATATCTTGGAAAGAATATTAGTATCTACTATAAGAAAAACCTATTTATTTTACTGTAAAAGTGGTAAATTCATTATGTTATATAAGGAAAGTCATGTGTTGCCCACATCAGATTTTTTTTTATGTAAAAGTAGTAAATCTATTGCATTATATAAGGAAAGTCATGTGTTGCCCACATCAGATTTGTTTTTTACTGTAAGAGCAGTAAATTCATTGCATTATATAAGGCAAGTCATGTGTTGGCCATATCATATTACTTTCCTTATATACATAATGTATAAGGAAAGTATTGTGACGGGGTCGAAAATTCGAATTCGAGTTTTCGACGGGAGAGCACGTTTCAAGCATCCCTGATCACGAATCAAACATTTTTGAAGTGATGCCTGTGTGTGTGTATGTGTGTGTGTGTGTGTGTGTGTGTGTGTGTGTGTGTGTGTGTGTGTGTGTGTGTGAAAGTATGTGTGTGTGTGTGTGTGTGTGTGTGTGTGTGTGTGTGTGTGTCAGTGAGTCTTTGGAGACGATAACTGACGAACGAATGGACCGATTCGAACCAAATTTGGTACAAAAATCACAATCCGTAAACACTGGAAGCTTTTTGTTTTTATACGTGATCGAATGTTCAGAACCCCCCTAAATTTTCGAATGAAATTTTGAAAAAATCGTTAAAAAATCAAAACCGCTAATATAGTTACGCAAATAGACATTTCTTATGTAATTTTTCATTAGAAAACGATTGGCATAAATTTTAGAACGCTAACATGAACCGTTCTCGAGATATTGTACATTTTTCAAAAAAATTATGAAAAAATCATATAAAATAAAAAAAAAATATTTCCTATTGACAAACATGTTCGCTTTTCATATTTAATACCATGCGATAAACTAGGTGACATCATTCTCGTGGATCTAGCTCGTTCCATTCATGAAAAAAGATACTCTGAGTAATACTTTTGTATTTGAACGCCAATATTCATTTATGTGCTGTAAGAATAACTTATTTCTTTGTCCATTATGCTTGGCGAGATTTTGGCGACGAATTTTGGCGGAATGTCGCCAACTTGGCGACTTTTTGAAATGTGTAACAAATTAACGAAAATCCGGCCAAATGGATAAAAATGACGCTAAATCAATGAAATGACGACAAATTGTCGAAAATTCAATATCTTGGAAAGAATATTAGTATCTACTATAAGAAAAACCTATTTATTTTACTGTAAAAGTGGTAAATTCATTACGTTATATAAGGAAAGTCATATGTTGCCCACATCAGATTTTTTTTAACTGTAATAGTAGTAAATTCATTACATTATATAAGGAAAGTCATGCGTTGCCCACATCAGATTTTTTTTTAATTTGTGCCAGCCTTTTTAGTTGAGAGACTGATTGTTTACAAACAATTTCAAAATGAATAACCATTTTTGTAAGATAATTAAAATGAGTCTAATATTCAGCTTTGCTTCTACTATTAGAAAGTTTTAATAATAATAATGAAGCTAAATATTGGACTTTTGTGAGATATTTTTCGCTGGACAGAAAGAAATAACTCAGGGCTAGCAGGAAAATTCCCCCTTCAGAAGGATTTCCATCGCAAAGATACTCATTCACCAATTTCGGTGTAGGATATGAATGCCTATCAAATTTTAGCTTCCTACGCCCTACGAAATTTTAAATATTATTAGGCAGACAGAAGAACCCAATTCGGATGATTGCATTCCACTTCGAGAAATCTTCCGGTTGCTATTGTACTTACGCCACCTTCTTGGGTAGCGAGAGCTTGACTACCAAATTTGAGCTTCCAAGGCCTTGCTAATAATATATCACCTAAAAACACTTTAGAAAGATATAAAATAAACACGTCAAGCTTTAAAATTCAAGAAAGTAATCCATTAAAATGAACTGGAGTGTAACTGAACTTGACCTTGTCTAACCAGATTCTATTTTTAAGTAGCTTGTGAATTTTTTTGCAAATTTTGCAAAAAAAAATTTAAAAAAGTAATGTATTGTTGGGACATTATTGTTTGGGACATGTATTGTTGATAGTTGAATCCTTGTCTGGAAAATCTGTATTCTGATGGGTATAAGACGCAGTAATGACGTAAGTCTTATAATTCCCTTAGGGAATAAAGGTTTGGGGGTCCACATGGATAACCAAAAGTGTTTGGTTGTGTGGTTCACGGACATGCACATAGTCCATGCATTGTCAACATATTACTATAATTATATTATTTAAAATTCTAATAACTATACATCCCTTGCCAACTTCTAGACTGAGTCAAGCAATTCCTAAACTGAACATCAGATGCGAAGCTTGTACAAAAATATTTTAAAATATTTCTTTACGGAATTGCATTTTGTAAACTGTTTAATATATGACAACAGGTTAAATTAAATTTAATTGCCGAAAATAACATGGATACTACTGCTATTATGTCCAATTCGACTTTTTGTTGCAATTCCATTTCAATTTTGCACTGAATGCATTTTTACTTTCCTTATATACATAATGTATAAGGAAAGTATTGTGACGAGGTCGAAAATTCGAATTCGAGTTTTCGAAAGGAGAGCACATTTCAAGCATCCGTGATCACGAATCAAACATTTTTGAAGTGATGTCTGTGTGTGTGTGTGAAAGAATGTGTGAAAGAGAGTGTGTGTGTGTGTGTGTGTGTGTCAGTGAGACTGTGGAGACGATAACTGACGAACGAATTGACCGATTCAAACGAAATTTGGTACAAAAATCACAATTCGTAAACACTGGAAGCCTAGTGTTTTTATACGCAATCGAATGTTCAGAACCCCCCCTAAATTTTCGAGTGAAATTTTGAAAAAATCGTTAAAAAATCAAAACCGCTAATAAAAATACGCAGACATTTCTTATGCAATTTTTCATTAGAAAACGATTGGCATAAATTTTAGAACGTTAACATGAGCCGTTCTCGAGATATTGCACATTTTTCAAAAAAATTATCAAAAGTCATATAAAATAAAAAAAAAATTCCTATTGAGAAACATGTTCACTTTTCATATGTAATACCATGCGATAAATGTGGTTACATAATTATTGTGGATCTAGCTCGTTCCATTCATGAAAAAATATACTTTGAGTAATACTTTTGTATTTGAACGCCAATAGTCATGTATCTGCTCTAAGAATAACTTATTTCTTCGTCCATAACGCTTGGCGAGATTTTGGCGACGAATTTGGTGGAATGACTTTTTGAAATGTTGCTATATTAACGAAAAACTCGCCAAATGGATAAAAATGACATTAAATCAATAACGACTCATTGATGAAGATCACATGGAAAATGTCGACACATTGACGAAAATTCAATATCTTGGAAAGAATACAAATAACTACTATAAAAATAATTTTTCTTTTTACTGAGAAAGTAGTAAATTCATTGCATTATATAAGAAAAGTCATGTGCTGCCCAGATCAGATTTTTAATAATGCAGGTCATCAAAATAATTTCACAAAACTAAAATATCTCGAGATCGGTTCATCCTACTGTTACGGGGTTTGTCTTATTCACTTAGTTGTCAAAATTTATCTGAAGAACACGTACTTAATTATATATATATATATATAATATATTTCAACAATTTTAGTCATTCATTTCAGATTTTCACTATCTTTATGGACAATTTAAAAAAAATAGTTGAATATACTTTTCCGAATCATATCACAATCATATCAGCAACAGGATAACCAGCAAGGGACTGAACTACTAAGTATGAAGAAATGTTATTGCATAGTATTGTAACTACAGTGTAAATCGTCTTCATTTCCATCCCAATTCAAAATTTATATATCTTGAGAATGGCCCTTTTCAAGGTAATGGGATGTATCTTATTCATTTTGTCGTAAAAAATTACGCATAAAACAAGCATTTAATTGATGCATTTGAACATATGTAGTATTGTAATTTCGTTCGGATATTTTATATCGGGTATTTTAAATTTACGGGACATTTCGCAAAAAAAGGCAGATTCTTATCTTTCGAATCATACGAAAATGTAACCAGCACCACAATATACCACAAGCGACTTATTTACTAAAGTCTGTGATATTTGATCAATTAGTTTTTTGATTTAGAGTGGATACATGAGATTTTCACGGGCCATTTCGTAAAAAAAGACGGGTTTTTTTATCCTGAATCGTACCAAATTCCAATCAGCACCAAGGTCACCCACAAGTGGCGTTTATGAAATTTTACGGACAGACGTTACACTAAAAATAGATTTTCGTATTCTTGAGGCCTCCAATTGAAACTCGAGTTGCGATTCTCAATATGATTCTAATACTTTCCCTATATATTACCATGTATTGCAAGGAAAGTAAAAATCTGATGACTTCTGATGATAAAATCTGATGATAAAAATCAACACATGACTTCTCTGCAAACTCATATTCATGTTTTCTTTATTTCTTCAATAATTCATTAAATTAAGTTTAATTGTACAAAATAACAGCCATAATTATTTTAAATATCCCCGTATTTGCACTTTTAATTCAGCTTTCGTTTTCATTTGGTAACTGGATTTAATTTCAAAATCGGCGTAGCAAGAATGCGAAAAAAAAAATAAATATCTCGAGAACGGTTAACCCGAGGGTAATGGGGTTGGTCTTATTCTTTTCCTCGTCAGCAATTATGTGTAAAAGAAGTATTTAATTGATATATTTGAGTATACGTAGTTTTCTATTTTTAGATTAACGATTTTTTCAGCCCATTTCGCCAAAAAATCAGGTTCTTTTTTTCCGATTCGTACTAAAATCTAATCAGCGCCAAGTTAATCTACAACTAATGTATCTACCAAATTTTGTGTGAAATTAGGTATATTATTTTTTTTCAGCTAGATTACATACAGGCCATTTTTTTCGGGCCATTTTGAAAAAAAGGCAGATTTTTTTTTATCGCGAATCGTACCAAAATTTAATCACCAACATAGAACTGACCTACCAAAATTTATGAAATCCGTTCAATTTATTTTTCAGTTAGTACAGAGACAGACACGCAGACACACACACACACCGACGTCACACTAAACATAGCTTTTATCGTGTTCTAGGGGTCTCAAAACGTGTACATCCGTCGAAAACTCGAGTTGGGATTTTCGGCACGTTTACAATAGTTTCTCCAATACATGTTACTTTTTCTGCATACAATGTATTGCAGGCAAAGTAAAAAAGGCGTATGCAGATGCAAAATAACCTCGTATCCGGACGTAGCGTTTGATTTTAGACGTAGATTTCGGACGATTGATTTTAGACGTAGCGTTAGATTTGGACGTAGCGTTTTGACTGCGCACATTGGGCCCCTGCATATTTCATGCGTCCAATGGGACGCAGGAAATATGCAGGGGCTCAATGTGCGCAACGGCCCAATGTGACGCAGCTGCCCAATGTGCTAGCGCAGCGGGCGCAGATGCGTCAAAGCTTCAGTTCACAATTTTCTGCAAAATACACCTACATATAAAATTTCATAGTGATACAAACATTCGTTCTTGAATACTTATTTCCGCACTTTCAGACATACTAACGGAAATATACTCTATTGCATAAACATATAAACATCCGTAAAGAATTGAGCTACAGCCGCGAAACTAAGCATGCAACTGTTGTTTTAAGAGTTATGTAAAATATACATAAAACTGTCAGCTCCAATAATGTTATAGAGGTCATGCAAAGCGTATAAGGACCACGTATCATGCAGCATTTATAACTACCGGTGTTTCTCACTCGCGGATATTTGAAACTGGGTTTTATGACTTAATACTCTGCAAGTAGTGTATAAAGATGCCTTTGATACGCACTCGACAGCGCAACGAACAGCTTTTGGATTTAGTATCAGATTTATCGGTATGATCGCAGCATAGACATATGCGAAGCTGGTTGATCCAACAGAGACATCAGTCGTCATTTTGGTTAAATCGATATGGTAGTTTCTCGGTGTTGGAACCAATGGATCAGAGAAGACACACCCAACCATCGCTGAAACTCAGGACGTTTCCAAACAGACATCTTCTCGAGAGCGTCAACCATCGCTGAAACTCAGGACGTTTCCAAACAGACATCTTCTCGAGAGCGTCAACCATCGCTGAAACTCAGGACGTTTCCAAACAGACAACGTCTCTAAAGCGTCAACCATCGCTGAAACTCAGGACGTTTCCAAACAGACATCTTCTCGAGAGCGTCAACCATCGTTGAAACTCAGGACGTTTCCAAACAGACATCTTCTCGAGAGCGTCAACCATCGCTGAAACTCAGGACGTTTCCAAACAGACATCTTCTCGAGAGCGTCAACCATCGCTGAAACTCAGGACGTTTCCAAACAGACAACGTCTCTAAAGCGTCAACCATCGCTGAAACTCAGGACGTTTCCAGACAGACATCTTCTCTAGAGCGTCAACCATCGCTGAAACTCAGGACGTTTCCAAACAGACATCTTCTCGAGAGCGTCAACCATCGTTGAAACTCAGGACGTTTCCAAACAGACATCTTCTCGAGAGCGTCAACTATCGCTGAAACTTAGGACGTTTCCAAACAGACATCTTCTCGAGAGCGTCAACTATCGCTGAAATTCAGGACGTTTCCAAACAGACATCTTCTCGAGAGCGTTGTGGAATCAAGAGAGGAGCCACATCAATGGTGTCGTTATCAATCATTTGAAGGTATTTGCCATTCTTCGTGCGACTTATATCAAGAGATATCATTCAGAACGACTGGCAGATAGTGGGATTAGGTGTGGACGCTCATTACAGCGCCTACCACTAACCCTACAACACAGGCAGAACCGTCTGGATTGTTGCTGAGTTTGGTCAACCTGGATAGTGTCCTATTGGAGGTATGTTCACTTTAGCGACGAAACCCGTTTCTCTCCCCGGGCTGATGACCGCCGCATACGTGTATGGAGGACTACTCAGCGTTCCGAACACGCATTTGTTGTCGAGCGACAGATAGTCATCACATGGGGTGTGACAATCTGGGAAACTATCTCGTGGGACAGCTAATCTCCTCTAATTAAGGGTGGGGCAGCCCAGTGGTTAAGGCACGGGGAAGTTACGGTTAAGGCACGGGGAAGCATGGTTAAGGCACTCAAAGGACCCGAGTTTGATTCTCAGCTCTACCCAAACTACCCACATTCAATTTTTTTAATTTAATTATGAATTTTTTGCGCTCCGTCCGAAATCACATCCATTTAATAGTAAGGGTTTCTCACAATTTTTATAGATTTCAGAAAAATATCGAAGCGGGAGTAGCATTACCACGAGTGAGTTCATACAACGGGGTAGGGAATGTTTAGGTGCTTATGTATGGCTTATTTTACCCGTTTATCGGGCAGCTACGCCTTTTGAGACACTGACTAAATTAATTCAATCTATTCCTGCTCTAAATCATGAGCAATGCCAGATACGTGCTCTAGTAATCTATATAAGATGGTGTAAAATTTTTAAAAAATTAGGGCTATACATTTGCAGCATGTACTCAAACAGGCAGTTACGCCTTTTGAAACACAGTAAATTAATTCAATCTATTACTGCTCTAACTCAAGGGCAATGTCAGGTATGTGTTCAAGTAATCTATACAAGTTGATGTAAAAATTTAAAAAAAATTAAGACTATATATTTCTAGCATGTACTCAAACAGGTTTTTTTGTATTCAATTTGTATTTAATAAAACCTCAGGCGCATATATATTAGTATTTAATATACACCGAAAAACAATTTTATTTTCTGTTTGCATAATATACATTCATGAAGATTGTTATGTATGTAATATACACTCATGCAATTAAAGAAAATACTTAAGTTCAATTATCGTTAATTGTTGAATATATAACAGAGCTGTATATAATCATCGAGCGAAAATTACTCCTCGCAGACCTAATTTTCTTCCTTTAAATGATGGATTTACTCTATAATTATGGTCACCTTAAAAAAATATTCAGATGGAGCTTTATCAATTACAAAAAAGATATAATTGTTCGTATTACTAATTTTAATTTTAAAGGACCTACATTATTTTAAACTGTATGTCTGTCTATCTATGTAAACAAAATTGAAAATCTGCCTGTTTGTGTGTTTGTTTGCCTGATAATTTGTCTGCTGTGTACAAATCCACTGTTTTTTGACGAATTTTTGTCTTCAAACTTAGATTGGTTATTATATACTTCATTACGACTGACCCTCCCATGTTTCGAATTTGAAATCTCAGGGGTTTTCGGTAAATTAATAAAAAAACTCAAAACAAAATCTATATAAATAAAATTGAAAATCTGTCTGTCTGTCGGTCTGTCTGTTTGTTCCATCATCACGCGAAAACGGCTGAACCGAATTTGATGAAATTTGGTGGGTCCCCTGAAAATAGCCTCTCTTAAAATTTAGTGCGTGGCTTGAGTTTCTACGATCAGTGGTTCTTGAGATATTGGTAAAAAACGAAATTTTTGTTTGCCTCATCATTACGGAAAAATGGCTAAACCAAATTTAATGTAATTTTGTGGATAGCCTTGAAATAGCCCCCCATATAATTAGTCCAAGTTTTGAGTTCCTAAGATCAAGGGTTATTGAGATATTAATGAAAAACAGAAATTTTTCCTAGGAGTTCCACTCTCCAACTCCGTGGTTTATCCAAATGGAAAGGTTGAAAATCGGTTGTTTAAAACGTCGAAATGAAATAAAACTTTTTTTCCGAGTTTGGTGCAGGATTTTTGCATTAATTAGTCACTATTGGAAAACATGAATTGTTTGAAACATGAATTTAAATGGAAAAATCTACCTCGATTGTTTATCTTTCATAAGCTTTTACTCAACGATGAAAAGTATACAGAAATCAAAATGGCTATTTAATTTCGCATTTTATGAGGAAGATTCTTTCTTATATCATGTTGCTCGGCAACGGAATGAAATTAAACGTGTTGTTAATATTTATTATTATTTTTTCTATTTGAATAATAAATAAATGGATGTAAAAATATTTTTTTTAATTGAACGGTTTGATTGTTCTTTTAATTATATAAATTGCGGACTGCGTACATCACTTTCATTTATTTTAGCAAAGAGATTTCAAGCTCATATATTGTGTTTAGCTAATAAACACATATATTGTGTTTACCCAATAAATTCATTTAGCCGATTGTTGAAGCAGAAAGAGAGTAGAACGGGTGTATCTTATAATACAATTTTAGTGTTTTCATTTAGTATATACAAACGGGATCAGGATATTTTATTCTTCAGATCTGCAAATTCAGAGCTTCGAATTTAGCGGAATATCTCTAAATAACTTGGTAACTTTTCTTAAACTTTACCAAATTAGCAGAAATGTCTCCAAATTTATAAAATGACGCAAATCAATGATTTGTTTTTTAGAATAGAGTACTGAAATGATGTTTCGGTAGCATTTGTCTGTCAATATATCCATCCTACTTATTAACACATTTAACGAATTTATTTGATATCACGAAATTGATAAAAATATTTATCAATCCATAAAAATATCACGGAATTGATATGATTTTTTTATATTATATACTCCGTACGAAGAACGGGTATGCTGCTAGTATTACATAAAAATAGCATTATGCAGACGATTGTTGTCCTGAAAATTGAAAACAAAATTAAGAAAATGATATCATACTAGTTAGCTTTGAAACTTAATAAAATATCTTTGTACGGCAGACTATTTTTATTTTCAAATTGCAAAATTTAAATAATAAAAAATTGATATAAATAAATTTTATAAGTGAAAGGTGTTACAGGGGCTTTATACATATTTTTAGAACAAATTTAATGTAATATAATTGAGGTTTGAAGTAACAAAATGTGTTCCTATATATTCTATCTGATATCCTCTCATTTGGACTACCATTTTACATCTTGATATTCAAGACAAAAAAACTTTTATTATAGATATGAGTGCTATCTTATTCCACTCATATTTTATAATTTTCCATAGTTCATTCATTGCTTTGGGTCTGCGTTTAGAAAGTTATCGTTTTAACAATCCACAGTACAATTATCCATTAATAACAGAAAGAATATGAGGAAAAGAAAAATGTATACTTTAATACCTGTATCATTTGTCATTTTTTCAAGACATTTAGTGGCAAATTTTGATGTGTAGCTTTATCCAAAATAAAGCTCTATGCTCTATTAATGCTCTTTGGATAGCAAAATGATATTTCTTCTTTAAATAAAGGGCTTAAAACCTAATCTTGGTAATATGTCGAAAAATTTCAACTTTTTTTTTCCTAACTTAATTTACCGTTGTACGAAAAGGCAGGAATAATCAATCATTTAAAATCCTTCATGAATCCTTTACTGAAACAATGTTTGATTCTTAGACTCAAGTTTTCATGTCTTTTTCTCCTCTTTTAGGAGAGTAAATCGATTTCTATTTTGTTAGTCTTTTAAATTGATCTATACTTCATCAATTGTCGTAATATATTTCCATCTGTTACCGATTAAATGATTTTCATAGAAAATTCTACAGCATGTTGTGAGTTCAGAAACATGTCTAACCTAAGGACGATGAACATTATATGTTTTAGAGTTTTTAAGATCTAAATCGCTATTTTTCCCAATTAAGTCATTACAGAGTTATTTAAAGACATTGTAATTGTTTTTTGAGTTGGTAAAATTTTTTATTGCAACAAGATTCTTACCTACTTTGGTATTCATTTGTTGATCGTTTTGCGGTTAAAAACAATGCTTGAGACTTTTTTTATCTTACATAATGAAGGACAATATGTGTGTGTATGTTTGAAGTCAGCTCAAATACTGAATGTTGTACTATCATAAAATTTAGTACAAAGGAAATTGTCAGCATAAACAAATGCACATCTGCTTATTATTGTTTAGTTATTTTATGTTTCATCCCAATTTAGACAGATATTTACGCATTTCCATTCTTTAGCGACATAAAATGTTATCATATACTTTTTAATTTGACAACCATAGGAAAGGCCGAAAAACTCTCTTTCAAATAAATTTTGAAAGAAGTCCATACAATGAATACACAAATTATAATGAATTTTTAATAAATATATACTGTTCGTGAGTTTTAAAACCTCTCCGATTTTTATATTACGATATACAAAAAATTGCATTCCATCCACCGTCTATATATTTTTGCAGCTTCGAAATATATCGCAGACTAATCCAGGTAAATTGATTTGATAAAACCACCCGTTTATCAATGGTAAATACTTTAACCCATCGATGTCTTTGATTTTTGCAGTCTTCGCAATGGGTCTAAACTGATTTGCGAACCTTTCAACTTGTGATAGCTATCGCCATTTATTGGGCGTTATAGTGCGTTTTCTGATGTTTTCTAAATTTCCGAATTTAAAAGATGCCATCCTATTTCTTTTTCATTTGGTATAGTGTATTATCATTAGGAGACTTGTGCTAAAATTTCAATGGAATTGGATGAAAATTCGCTGAGATAGTGATACTTTTCCTGATTAAAGCAACATTTTTGAGGTTTTAAGTATTTTCATTTATTTGTGTAGCGAGAATGATTCCTACGTTAGATTTTAGAACGAAGAATGTAGAGATTCTGAAAGTGTGGAGTTTCGGTCTTGTGACTGGTGTGTGTGTGTGTGTGTGAGTGTGTGTGTGGGGGGGATTCCTTCTCATTGCGCCGATGTACACGCGGATTTTTATTTTGTTATTTAATATAAAGACCCTGCTTTAACTTCCGGGCAACGTCGGGTACATTTACCAGTTATTAATAATATTACTTATTTCACATTTTGAAAATCGAATTCATGGTTTCCACATCGTCTTTTAATTACAGAATGAGACTGTTTTTCTTCGGAAAGCACTAAAACGTATCCTCCAATGCAAAATTCGATTACTTGCGCCATTTTTAACATAGATAAAAATTTAGTTACAATAAACGATACTTTACATTTATAAAATGAGCAATTGACTGGATGTTTCCCAATTTATTTTAATTTCGTTATTTTTTTTGCATAAAATCGTTCTAAAAATGCGTAAACAGTCACTTACATACTTTAAATAATGTTCAGAGAAAGTTATTGTGGGCATATATGTGTGTATGTGCGTGTGTATGTAAATGTCAGTTTGCATATGTGTGTGTATGTATGTGTATGTGTCTGATTCTGTTAATGCGATTTTACACGAACGAATGGAGCGTTTCGAAGGTAATTCGTAAAATTATTACACTAAGTATACTCTGGAGGCGCGGTAGCCCATTGGTTAGCGCGCTGGAATTGCACTCGGTAGGCCCGGGTTCGATTCCAGCCACTGCCAAAACTGCAGCCGTGCTCACGCGGAGTACGATCACGTTAAACATGTGGGTCCGTAAGTCCTTCCGAGAGGTTGGTGGTAGGGGAAGGAGGGTACGGTCCCTGTGGATGCCTCCCCCACTGGGTTCCGGTCTAAATTGGGTGGCACTTCCCGGCTGTCCAAACTGTTACCTTACACCTTTCTGGTAGGTCGGACGGTCTGGGTCTCAACAACAACAACTAAGTATACTCTAGGGCGCGATAGCAATGTGGTTAGCGCGCGGGAAGTGCACTCGGTAGGCCCGGGTTCGATTCCCTCCGATGCCAAAACTGTCGTCGTGTTCACGAGAAGTATATTCTAGAACCTTTAATTTTCGAGCTAATTTTTTAAACAGTGACTAAAAGATCAGAATTTTAAACGTTACATAAATAATCATTTATTGTGTAATTCTTATTACAAAATGACTGACAAATTCAGAACTCTAGCATGAACCGTTCGTTCTCAAGATATTACACGTTATCCAAATATAACGCTTACTTTACACCGTTCTGGTAGGTCAGACGGTCTGGGTCTCAACAACAACAAATTTATCCAAATAAATTTATCAAAACATGACATAAAATTAAAAACAGAATATCAACTATTGTGAAATATATTTATTTTTTAAATACAACATTATGCGATAATCGATAACAACCAACGCCCCACCCGAAGGTATACGGGAAACACAACGATCCGCTATCGCGACAGCCGTCGAATGCTTGGCACAGCACCCGACGCAGTGAGAAGCGGGCAACGCCACCACCCCGCAACATTATGCGATAAATTTGATAATTATTCTTGTAGATGTACTTCGTTTCATTCACAAGAGAGGTAAATTTATGTAATACTTCTGTATTTTGACGCCCAATAATTCACGAATATTGATTTATTTATATATAAAAATAGCCCTTCTCTCCTCATATTTGCAACGCATGGCGATAAATTTGGCTACATTGGCTGCCAATATTCTAAAAATGGGCTAAATTAACGAAAAGTGCCCCAAAATGTTGAATTAATTATAAAAAATATTTTAATATGAGGGCTATATTTCTTATTGCGGATGCTATCAATACTGACAATTATCATGCGAGATTTGTACGAAATATAAGTTGATTCAGTACTTTAAAATAGTCAGAATATTACATGTTGTCATCCAGAAATATTACATGTTGTCATCAGAATATTACATGTTGTCATCCAGAAAAGTTTCAAATGTACAACTCAACGCTAAAAATATTGTGTCGTGGATCTTGTCATAATTTATTTCGAAGTGAAAGAAGTAAATTCATTTCACTATGTAGCTAGAGTTATGTGCTGGCCACATCAGATATTTTAAATTTAGTTTATATTATGGCCTTTGGATTTAATACTATGGGAATTAGCGACATTTGTGTAAGTGACATTTGCGTGACATTTGTTCAAGTCTGTAAAGTACATTACTGCCCCAATCGGGAATTGAACTCTGGAACTTAGAATAGGCTAGCCGACGCTCTGTCGTTAAGCAACTGGGAAGAAATTGGAAGCTGTTATTGTCATTTTGGACTCTGCATTCACCACTCAATAATGTCAGATTGGCGTGCAACTGACAATCTGACTGATCCCCCCCCCACTCGATTTGAAATCGGTCCTCAATATCCCAGATTTCCGAATCAGAGTCCTGTATCCGTACTAGGGTCACTTTCAGACCACCCATATCTTTGCATTCACCTACAGGGTTGATTTGTTCGGGCGCAATTGTAATGAACCATGCTGCCCCAACCGGGAAGCGAACTCTGGATTTTTGAACTGTCCATTCGACGCTCTACCGTTGAGTTACTGGGACAAAATCGCAAGCTCTTATTGTCGAAATTGACTCTGCATTCATCTCTCTCATGTCAGATTGGCGTGCAACTGACAGTCTGACTGGCCACCTACTCTCGATTTAAAATCGGTGCTCATTCGGAGTCCACTACTTCGTGCTAGTCGTACTAAGCAACTTTCATACTTCCAACGGCTTTGCACTAACCTACAGAGTTGATTTGTTCGGGGGCCATTGTAAAGAATCTTGCTGCCCCAACCGGGAATCGAACCCTAGATCTTTGAACTGGCCAGTCGACGCTCTACCGTTGATCTACTGGGACAAAATCCCAATCTCTTATTGTCGAAATTGACTCTGTATTCTTGACTCTCATGTCAGAGTGGCGTGCAACTAACAGTCTGACTGGCCACCTACTCTCGATTTAAAATCGGTGCTCATTCAGAGTCCACTACTTCGTGCAAGTCGTACTAAGGCACTTTCAGACTTCCAACAGCTTTGCACTAACCTACAGAGTTGATTTGTTCGAGGGCCATTGTAAAGGATCTTACTGCCCCAACCGGGAATCGAACCCTAAATCTTTCAACTGGCCAGTCAACGTTCTACCCTTGAGCTACTGGGACAAAATCGCAAGCTCTTATTGTCGAAATTGACTCTGCATTCCTCACTCTCATGTGAGATTGGCGTGCAATTGTTAATCTAACTGGCCACCTACTGCTCGATTTAAAATCGGTGCTGAATTGGAGTCCACTATTTCGTACTAGTCGTACTAAGGCACTTACAGACTTCCGACATCTTTGCACTAACCTACGGGGTTGAGTTGATTTGTTCGGGCGCCATTGTAAAGAATATTACTGCCCCAACCGAGAATCGAACCTCAGGTCTTTGAATTGGCCAGCCGACACTCCACCGTTGAACTACTGGCACAAAATTGCAAGCTCCTATTGTTGACGTGAATTCTGCAAGTCATCTGTTTTATTTTGGCAGAGATTTCTTTCAAACATTAATATTTTCTACTAATCTACTTTTGAAACAGTAGGGAGATGTTATTTGTAAATATCTTCAACTACTTAATCGTCTTCATCTTGCCGTTTGTAGAACAAACTCCATATATTTTTGTAAATTTTGTATATACATGGATGTTTTATTATTCTGCCAGACTGTCTTGATAATTTTGTATAGCGTAAACAGAGATTCTTATATTTCCTTTAGAAAAATTTAATTAAAGAATTTAATAAAATTTGTCAATATTATTTAGAATATTACTGAACTTTGCATATATTTTAAATTACAAGCAACGCCGAATTTATCTGCTAGTATTATATTTAAACGAATATTGCAGGTAAGTTTATTTGTAAATTTTTTCCTTTTTAATGGATGTAATGCTAATTATATTCATCATTTATCAATTGTAAATGTAAAGTCACACGAAAAGCCATGCGCTGTCACGATATTCAATTTTATACATTATAGGAAGTAATCAATACTGGAAATACGCATGGGATATCAGTAATTAAATAAACACATCTAAAATTACCATCATCCACTTGAGATTGTTGTCCAAGTTATTCTGTTACCTAGTGATAACATGTGCCATACAACTATGTCCATACTTGGCATACTAGCTATAGGAAGATTTAGTATTGAGTTCTATGTCATGAGCTAAATTAATTCTAAGGATACATACTAGAAATAATGGTTGGCACGTATTTTATGTATAGGAAAATTTATTAAGACAGCATGGTGTTCCTGTTTTAAAATTATAATTTTAAATTTCAACTCTAAAAATTAAATGATTAAGTATTAATAATAATAAAAAAACATATTTCGTTTCTTCTATTGTTTTGTTGAAATTTATATAAGTAAAATAGAGCAATGATTATAATAAGCTTTCATTCAATACAGATCATTTTTTAATAAAATTTCATACAATAATTGTTTAATTTTACCAATAAAACAAATTAATTATAGATTTTGTTAACTTGCGGATGAATCGGTAAATTTTGGATTTCTGAATGATAACAGGTACTTAAAAAATTTCTAAAATCAAAATGAATTGAAGAATGATGGTATGGGAATGAGCACAGCTTAGAAATCAAGATTACACACCTGCCCCTAGAACTGAATTTTATAGCTAGACAGTTACACCTGTATGTTGTAATCATTTTATATCCTTTTAAATTATATCCTTAAAAATTCCACGATAGTAAATACTGCTGAATGATAAAAAAAGGCTACTTCTTGGATGCTGTTTTCAAGTCTTTTTCAATAATGAACTCCCATAACAAAGTTAGAGATTTAGCAAGTCAATTAATTGCTTCTCATGGGTTATTGTGAGTCAGTTATTGACACTTTTATGTGGATATTATGTGTACTATATATTTCGCTTTCTTTCTCGCTCTATATTTTCTCCCACTCTCTCGTTCTTTCTCACTCGCTCCAACTTTACTTTTCCTTCTCTTTCTCTCTTTTTGTTTTGCTGTATGCTTATCTCACTCTCAGAACCACACACAAACACATACGGTGACTGAAGAATAAGAATTTTGCTAGCGATTATAGTTATTTTGGTGACATTTCTACTCTAACTAAGATATAGTGTGTCGAAGATTTTGCAAATAAATTTTCTTCTTCTAGTTTAAATACAGTTTGGTTGTTGTTAAATCGGTCTTTCTCACAGTGATCTGGAAGGTATTTAAAATGCATTAAAAAACGTATTGCATCCATATTAGTTGGTATATGGAAGCAAAAATAACTAACATTTTGGTTAAGTGCCTGGTCTCCCCCCCTCTCTCTCTCTCTCATTCTCTCTCCCATTCTCTTTCTCTCATTCTCTTACTCTCGCTTTATCTCTCTCTCTCTCATTCTCTCTCCCATTCTCTTTCTCTCATTCTCTTACTCTCGCTTTATCTCTCTCTCTCTCTCATTCTCTCTCCCATTCTCTTTCTCTCATTCTCTTACTCTCGCTTTATCTCTCTCTCTATCTATCTATCTATCTATCTACTTATCTATATATCTATCGCTCTGTTGCACCTGCCTACATGCACGGTATATAGAGAGCCAGATAAGAATTATGGTTTTTTGATCGGGTGACGACTAATTCTTTTGCCGAAATTTTGACCTTATTAGTTCTACCCTATTTCGATCCCATTAGTGTTTCTAAATAAAAATTTAACTTCTAAAATATCTAGTGTGCTCATAACTAAACTGCTCTTTTACCCAGCTATCTGGAGAGATGTGCAATTATTGATTACTAGTCTTTAAGCCTGTCCAAGACAAGCAATCTCACACTCTAGAAGAAGTAAATCAGTGAGATTTTAACAAGTTCCACTCGGTTTAACAATGAATGGCACTTAGAGTTGAAATTTGTTGTCATAATTGAAAATTGACTTAGTCAAATTCTGTTATGAAGTCAATGCTATAAGTGAATACAAAGTTTTGATGCTGAAGGTTACTGAAGGGGAGCTTCTGGTGAGTTTGGAAATACATAAAAAAAACCTCATTTACTCCATCCCCTTGAAAAGGTGGAAACGATTAGTTTCTGTACCGTGAATGATACTTTAAGTGTGCAAAAATAGCTTTTTAGGATTTCTGGATGATGTGGACAGGCTTTAAAATTTTTTTTTTCCTCCCACGTCTTGAAATTGACAATTCGGCTACGTCAGATTCATTCTCGTAGTTACTACTGCAAAAAAAAAAATACGTCACCGGAAGGGGGCGGGAGGGGGGCTACACAGATATGTCACAGAGTTAATATATAAATATAAGTCTTTAATACTTCTATTAGATTATGACAACACAAAAAGTATATGTTAACATGTTGGAGATACGGATTTGCAAAAAGAGCATTTATCGCCGAATAGATTTGTTTCAAGGCAGTTATAAAGATTATTTGACTTGTGATTTATTAAAAGATATTAAATTACTGGAATAGCATATGTTACGTAAAAATAATCTTCAAAATGTATCTTTTAAGATAGCTACTTATCATTAAATTTTTGCCTAGAATATAAATGTGCTAAAATATAAAGACTGGAGTAGTTTGTGCTAGAATATAAATGACTGGACTTAATACTTCAAAGGCTGATTAACTGCAAATTCAGCAATCCTTTCGATAGTTTAATGTTAATGTATGCATTTTTTTAACTTAGCATTAAGTAAAATTATATCGTTATATTAAAAATATTCTGCGATTTTTTGTCACTGCATTACAAACAAGCAGTTAAGCGTGCAGTGATATTTTACATATGAGAATGCCTAAAAATTTAAGTCTTAGTTAATTAAATAATAATTAATTAAATTTTACATTGTCAATATTAGCAAAGATTTCATTGCTCAAACAACTGTCTAACTTTCCTGTGTTTGGTTGCTTGGTTGTTTGGTTTTTTTTCTTGGATTATTATCTGCTTCGGAGTATAGAGCGGCTTGGCGCCTTTTCCTGAGTAGTGCCTTTACTTTTTGTGGATATGCATAGGAATTCTATTTGAATTTTATTACTGGTTTTTATATGATATATATATGTATATATATATATATATATATATATATATATATATATACACGCATGTCCAGAAGTTAAACATAATTCGTTAAATGCGAAAAATTCTGAGTTAATATGGATACAATGGTTCACAATCAATTGTGGAGAATCAGCGAACGAAGGTAAATCATTGAGCATATGCAAAACAGTTCAGTCGACGAGGACATGCGTAAAGCACCGGCGCAGGTAGGAACGAGTATAAAACGGCCTCGAGCGGCATGGCCAGTTAAGGCAGAATTTTGCAATTGATGTGATACGGAGCGTTGTTAACAATCAAAAAGGGCGAAAGATGTCACAAAGATGCCAACTGGACATGTTTCTGAAGGGAAGAATTATTGGAATGCTGGAATCCGGTCATTCCCAAACCGAAGCGTCTCGAATTCTGAATGTGCCTCAGTGTGTGATCTTTAGGCTGTGGCAGAGGTTCCAAACCACTGGAGATATTACTCGACGACCAGTACCAGGTCGGCCAAGAGTAACAACCGCTCGGCAAGACCGATAATGTGTGAGAACTGCGCGAGCTCAAAGGAACCATCCTGCCTGACAACTGGGTTCGGTCCTGACAGTCGTCACAGGAGTCACTGTTTCGAGACAAACTCTTTACAGGAGACTTAGGCACGTTGATCTCTATGCCAGACGCCCAGCAGTTTACTTCCCCCTGACGTCTGCACAGAAACGCGCGTATTTCCAGTGGAATTTGGAACACCGGCAGTGGAGTGGACAACAGTGGGTCAATGTCACGTTCAGTGACAAGTCCAGGTTCAGCCTGCACACTAATTCTCGTCATATCACAATCTGGAGAGGACGCGTTTTCATCCAGGAAACATCACGGAAGGACATATTTTTTTTCCTTTTGGGGGTGTCATGGTCTAGGCAGGCATCATGATGGAAGGCCGCAGAGACATCCACATCTTTGACACGGGGTCGATTACCGTTCTGGTGCTGTTACCGTTCTGGTCGATTACCGTCGGTGCTGTTGGTCCTGATTTCATATTCATGGATTACAACGCGGCTCCTCACCGTGCGGCCTCGGTCGACGACTTCCATCAAACTGAATATGTTCAGTTTGATGGAAGTGTGGAGTGGGCTGTAAAGTCACCTGATCTGAATATAATACAGCATGTGTGGGATATGTTCGTGAGGCATCTTGCAGCCCTCCGCTACCCACTAAGCTCCGTTCCGGTATTGAAATCTGCTTTCCGTGAGACTTGGAACTCTTTGAGCACACAACTCATCCAAACCCTCATCGAAAGTACGAGAAAAAATTGTGCAGCATGCGTGGCTAATCGAGGTACCCACAGACCGTATTTAACTGCAGTATAACATTGATTTATTCATTCTGTTTCACTGAGGTTGACACTCGTAATGTGACTATTTTTCTTTCAACCCTTTTATTTGGATAATACAAGTCGTTAAAATCATTGTTTTGCAATATTTACTTCTTCTATAACTCTATTACACACGCATACCGCGTTTCCTCCCATTCCGAAATAGATTTCCTGAAATTTTCACATAAACAGAAACTATGCTCAACTTTTGGACATGAGTGTATATATATATATATATATATATATATATATATATATATATATATATATATATATATATATATATATATATATATATATATATATATATATATATATATATATATATATATATATACATATATATATATATTTATTTATATAAATATATATATATATGTATATATATATATATATATATGTATATATATGTATATATATGTATATAATATATATACATATATATATATATATAATATATATATATATATATATATATATATATATATTTATATATATATATATATATATATATTTATATATATATATATATATATATATATATTTATATATATATATATATATATATATACATATATACATTTATATATTTATATATATTTATACATGTATATATATATATATATATATATATATATATATATATATATATATATATATATATATATATATATATATATATATATATATATATATATATATATATATATATATATATATATACATATATATATATATTTATTTATATAAATATATATATATATGTATATATATATATATATATATGTATATATATGTATATATATGTATATAATATATATACATATATATATATATATAATATATATATATATATATATATATATATATATATATATATATTTATATATATATATATATATATATATTTATATATATATATATATATATATATATTTATATATATATATATATATATATATATACATATATACATTTATATATTTATATATATTTATACATGTATATATATATATATATATATATATATATATATATATATATATATATATATATATATATATATATATATATATATATATATATATATATATATATATATATATACTCTGCTGGAAAATTGCTAAGGATGGATAACAAATTGCACTGTAGCTCAACATTAAGTGGGGGAGGAGACCCAGCAGGAAAAAATATTGTTGCCACACTGTTCGTACATTAGAATAAAGATCATTTATTGTTCTGGAAAATACAGATTTTGAAACATCTGAGAGGAAAAAGTGTTCATTTGATTCTGTGCACGGAAAAATGGAAAAACACATATGAACGATAGCATGCACCTTTGAGAAAGGTGCCAGTACGGGATATGTTCACCGTGGATTGCGATGCAACATTCCACACGCCGTGTCATGCTTTCCACAACATTATCCAGCAGCTGTTGAGGCAAGTTATTCCACACCTCTATCAGTCTTCTTTTGTCTTCTCTTTTTGCGTACTTCTTTGTATTTTGTGCTAGGGTTTTTTACCTTCGGGGTTTTCCCCTCTTTTCATTTCTCCGTCTTATGTCTCTCTTGTATTGTATTATTTTTATGTTTTGTTTTGTCGTTGCCTATCTTTTGCTTGTCTTGATGTAACTTCTTGTGTTGTGATTCAAAGTTAACCTGTATTGTATTTTTTTGGATCTAAAGTAAATTTCCCAGCCACACACTTCAGCAACAGTAAGCCTTCGGGTCTGTCGTGTGGTCTGAGTTTTCAACACTTCAACACCTCTATCAGCATACGGATGAGGGTGTCTTGTTTGTTGGGGGATATTTTCAAGCAGCAAGTCGCCTTCTCAAAGCATCCCAAACATTTTCAATGGGGTTTAGCTCTGGAGAACGTGCTGGCCATACGAGGCATTGAATACCCTCGTTGACTGGACAATCCTGAACAGCGAGTGTTCGGAGACATGGCGCGTTGTAGTGCATGAAAATTAATTTATCACCGATAGCAGTGCTGAAAAGGCGAACATGAGGCAGTAGAACTTCGTCAACGTATCGTTGGCGGATCATAGTCCCAGTTGCAACCACATGCGTGCAACTATTGATCATGATGTCGGCCCATACCATGATACTACACGTCGGATACCTATCCCGTTCCTGGCTATTTTTGGACGATAAGCAGTACCACTCTCACGCCAGATCATTTGGCGTCTATAATCCGATAATAGACTGAACCTACTCTCATCTGAGAATAGTACACAAGCCCAGTCCTGTTAGGTCCAATTGCGATTCTCACGGCACCATTGCAAACGGGCGGTACGGTGCAGTCTGGACAATGGGACACGCACAGCAGGTCTGTGGGCGTATAGTCCTCTTTCTCCCAAACGTCTGGCTACAGTTTTTCGGGAGATCCGCTGTCCTGTGGTAGCAATAAACTGATTTGCCACCTGCTGAGCTGCGGTGTGCCGGTCTTTTTCTGCCGATAGGACAATGTACCTGTGTCCCGCAGGCGTCGTACTTCTAACACGACCTCCCCCTTAACGTCTACTAAACATTCCAGTTGTTTAAATGTTTACCACGGCCGTGAAATTAAAAATATGTGGGTGATGTTGAACTCCCTGGTAACATCTGTTATTTTTCGCCCTTTTTTGATCTTTCCAATACTACGGCCACACGTACCATCATCTAAGTGATATCGGTTAAACATACCGAAAATTTCAAGTTCGTCAATTAAATCTTTCCCGTAAAACTTTCACTTGGACAAACAACTGTCCACACGCGTCAAATCCTATAAATATTTTATTAGCACTATCATGTGACAAACAGGCGTGGAAATGAAAAATTTGCCTACCCACACCTCTTCTTACTGTATCCCGCACTAATTCTAATTTTCGACATTTTGTTTTCTTTCATTTTATGGTTGCTATGGGTGATAGTGTCGTCCGTCCTTAGCAATTATCCATCAGTATATATATATATATATATATATATATATATATATATAAGTATATATATATATATATATATATATATATAAATATATATATATATATATATATATATACACACATATATATATATATATATATACAGGTACATATTTCCCTGTATAATCCAGGGAAATAGAATGTGTATATCCATGGCTGCTTCTACAGGATACAATCCTGAATGTTTTCGTTGTAACTAACTTACAAGTTAATTATAGTACGTAAATGAAGTAAAGCATGCTCATCTTCAGCTTCATGTTTATCCCTAATAAGAGAAATGTTGAATATTTTTGTTATAATTAACTTATGGCAAATTAACTTGATTATGCAAATTAAGAAATGTTTACAAATTCTTAGAAAATGGTCCTATTTCTTATAACTATCGCTCATCTGCAATTCACAATATTTAACTTAATTTTATATATTTGATACTATAATCATATGTGTAGTATCAAAGTAGATATGCATAAGATTATATGGATATACACAAGATAAATAGATGTATATAATCATATAGATATGCATAAAGTAGATATACAAAAAAGGTATATATATACATATATATATATATATATATATATATATAATATATAAAACAAAACAGGAAGCATAACAATCTTAGACTATTAAATATTAATGTTATGATGAAAGTCTTCGAAGACATCCACTACATTTTACGAGTTCACATAAAGAAAGTTTATCTGAAGGAGTTTGCTTAAGATCAAGTTTTACTTAGAATCAGAAACATTATTCAAAAAAACTATGCCCTATATATCTGTCTTATATTTTCTCTCTGAACATGTAAAATATAAAAATAATGTTTTAAAAAAATAATTTCGAATCCCAGATTTTGACGGATTTACACGTTTAAAAGTACTCTTGCACACAATTTAAACCCATTTACAAAGACGGCAATATGTTAGTTTATGTCTAAGAGTTGTAGTCACACTAAATGTGCAGCAGATATAAGTATCTACATCTACATCATATTGTATAGTTATATAATATGAGTAAAATGTACGTTAAATGGTTTATTATATTATATGGAAAATTTACAGAAATGTTACCTTGATCAGGATATGTATACATCGGTATCGCATAATAGTAAAACTTTGACCAATCGGATCAAAGCCTTATACAAAAGAATTGATATTGATCTTAATAATGTTAAGTTCCCTTACTTAGTGCTTATACCAAAGATGCATAAGGAACCCGTTAAATTCCGCACTGTCACCGTAGGATGCGGAACTTATTTGACCATTGCTAACTTAAAACTTTTAAATATCCTAAAGCAAGTTATGATTCACCTTCAAAAGCAGGGAACTGTTATTATCAAGAACAGCCATGATATCATTAAAAGACTTAAATTCAGTGACAAGGAATTGCGATTCAGAAGTTATGATTTTCGCGATCTTTTCAATAATATTGATATTGCACAACTTTACCTTATATTGAAGGAATTGCATGAGTTACATAATTTGAAAGAGTACATTACATATCGAAAATATATGGACCTTATCAATCTGGTTTTGAGGGAAAATATACTTTTTGACGGAAAGTGCTATTATAAACAGATTAAAGGAATTCCAATGGGGGGAAGTTGTTCATCAATATTGGCTGACATATATCTCACTAAATATGAGCATGGAACACACCTATTATATGAGATACCGTACTTTCGTTATGTTGATGACGTGCTGTATGGATATTATGAAAATGCAGCAGGATTGGAATTCAATTTTTACCCCAGTGGCTTGGAATTGGTTGAAAATAAACGTGCAGAGGATGGATCGGTGAATTTATTGGATATCACCATTAAGTACAAAACAAGGAATGGAATTTATACGAGTCTACACGACAAAAGAAAAAGTTATGGCATAAAAATTAACAATATCATCACTTGGAAAACGAACCTCTCAAGATTCATTTTTAGAAATATACTTTTGGGACATTTCAAGAGAAACCAAATATGCAACACTTTAGCAAAGGATTGCATATCAAGTAACAAGGGGATAATATTAGAGGCATTAAAAAAGAATTACCCTGTAAAATTCCTGAAGAAATATTATAATTCTTTTTTCAACAATAAAAATGAAGCAAATTCTTTCAAAAGGGATTTTGCGGAATTGGGATAGTTTCTGCATATCACTTGAAGACTTGCACATGCGCATAGTTATTTATATAATAGGAGATTTTGTGTTTCCTTAGTTGTGCGTTTCTTGACTTCCATTCTCAGTGGTCTGTTTCTCCATGTTTGGGTGCTTCTGACTGGGCACGTATGGGGGATCAACCTTTGCAATGCATTGGTTCCGTGAGCGTTTGCCCGGGCTGGAAAAGCAGCTTTAAACGGGAATGAGGAGTCGCCATCCTCCTCTGCCATTGCATGCATTGTATTTGGTTTTCCCTTCCATTGAGCTTAATCCTCGTTTTTGATTTCAATAGTATATTTACTTCGGATTAAAGAGCAGCATTTGCGCCTATTCCTTGGTAATATTGGTTTACATCTTTGTGATTACGTATAGCACTTGTCGTATATTATGTATATATATATAAATATATATATATATATATATATATATAAATATATATATATATATATATATATATATATATATATATATATATATAAATATATATATATATATATATATACACACATATATATATATATATACAGGTACATATTTCCCTGTATAATCCAGGGAAATAGAATGTGTATATCCATGGCTGCTTCTAAAGGATACAATCCTGAATGTTTTCGTTGTAACTAACTTACAAGTTAATTATAGTACGTAAATGAAGTAAAGCATGCTCATCTTCAGCTTCATGTTTATCCCTAATAAGAGAAATGTTGAATATTTTCGTTATAATTAACTTATGGCAAATTAACTTGATTATGCAAATTAAGAAATGTTTACAAATTCTTAGAAAATGGTCCTATTTCTTATAACTATCGCTCATCTGCAATTCACAATATTTAACTTAATTTTATATATTTGATACTATAATCATATGTGTAGTATCAAAGTAGATATGCATAAGATTATATGGATATACACAAGATAAATAGATGTATATAATCATATAGATATGTATAAAGTAGATATACAAAAAAGGTATATATATACATATATATATATATATATATATATATATATATATATATATATATATATATATATATATATATATATATATATATATATATATATATATATATATATATATATATATATATATATATATATATATATATATATATATATATATATAATATATATAAAACAAAACAGGAAGCATAACAATCTTAGACTATTAAATATTAATGTTATGATGAAAGTCTTCGAAGACATCCACTACATTTTACAAGTTCACATAAAGAAAGTTTATCTGAAGGAGTTTGCTTAAGATCAAGTTTTACTTAGAATCAGAAACATTATTCAAAAAAACTATGCCCTATATATCTGTCTTATATTTTCTCTCTGAACATGTAAAATATAAAAATAATGTTTTAAAAAAATAATTTCGAATCCCAGATTTTGACGGATTTACACGTTTAAAAGTACTCTTGCACACAATTTAAACCCATTTACAAAGACGGCAATATGTTAGTTTATGTCTAAGAGTTGTAGTCACACTAAATGTGCAGCAGATATAAGTATCTACATCTACATCATATTGTATAGTTATATAATATGAGTAAAATGTACGTTAAATGGTTTATGATTTTCAAAAGTAAAGCAATTTTTTTATTTTCAGTAATAAAGTAGGTGTTGCCATATTTACCAATGTTTAGAATTTCTCCTTCCATAACGAAATCATGAACATGGAGAAAGAACCATTGGATTGGATAAGTATAGGGTCTATAGAAAGGTGGAAGTAATGTTCAGGGGTCAACAGCCACAAAGTACAACTTGACAATGGACAATGTGTAGTAGTCATTTTGTATTGTAAAAAGTGGAATCAATGCTATATTTTACCCATTAAGTTGTAAAGAACCTTGCTGCCGCTACCGGGTATCGAACAACTAATCTTCATACTGGCCAGCCGACGATCTACAGTTAAGCTACTTGAACGTAACTGCAAACTACTATCGTTAGAGGGGAATCTACATTCCTCATCTTCTAATATTAAACTGGCGTGCAGCTGACATTGCGGCTGACTACCTCCTATTTTTACCTAAGGTTAACCTCCTGATGCTATTTTTCATCCTCCGGCTTCCTCCAGCTTTCCTTAGCTTTCTACATGGTTAACTTCTTTCCGACTTAAAATCGATCGCAATATCCCAAAGACAACTGAATCCGTGCTATTCGTACCAAAGTCACTTCCAAATCTACAACATCTTTACACTAACTTGCAGGGTTGATATGTTAAGGCCCAATTGTAAAGAACTTTGCGCTGCATCAACCGGGAATCAAATCACAGATCTTCATACTGACCATCCGCGACGTTCTACCGTTGAGCTATTGGGGTGGAATTGCAAGCTCGTATCGTTGAAGTGGACTCTGCTAAGTGCGTCTTATAATTTATTGAACAATTATGTTAATATGTCACTAAAATACAGGGCATTTGCCGTTTGTGGAACCGTAATCAATTTTTTGTTTTATTGTCTGTGTAGTTATTTGTTCGCTATATACCAGTACTGGTGATTTGCTTGCAACTTCACCGCTGGAGAGAATTATGCGGTTGGTTTATGTTGTACTCCCATTAACACCACATATACACAATTAAAGTGATAATTCAGCTATATATAGGTACTCTTGTTGCTGTTAACACCTAAATTAAACTTCATTTTAGTTATATGCTTAGTACAACTGAACTATGACTCATACAACTCAACCATATGTCGTTAAAAATATTTGCTAGCATCTGCTTCCACTAATTGCGAATATAATTAAATAAATATTTCATTTTCTCTGAAGAGAACTTTTTTGTTGTACGTTTGTTTAGAATCCTGTATGTAATTTCATCATATCCTGGCGAAGTTATGCACACCGTGTATGCCAACGTGTATGCCGAAGTTATGTACACCGTGTATGTAATTTCGCCATTTGTATTTATTACTATTTTCTTTTTGTTCCAGACTAGTTTAAAATTATCTACCGGCATTATATTATTCCAAGAGTTAGGCACTGATTTAAATTATAATTTTTTTTATAAAAACTAAATTTAGAAAATTCTCTAAAAAATTATAAAAAAATAGCAAATGTTAGATAGGTGAAATTTTGCATATGTTATATTTTGATGTAACCCCTAAAATCGCCGGTGTGCGCTAACAATACAGTAATGAGTCCAAATTTTAGGATAACTAACACATTTTTCAAAACCACAAAGTAAACAACAACAATATGCAGTAAAACGGCACTTTAAAGTTCCACTAATTTCACAAAATAACCGCTATTCTCAAAACACTCACGAAAGTCATAGTTCAATATAGTTCGTATCTTGTCAACTCTTCTCCGATTGAGTGATGATTCCATTTACGGAATCTCCATAGAAACTTCTGAAAATATCTCATGTAGAATATAGGTTATTTTGGGATCTTTCTTGAATCTTCGAAAAGTAGCGAACTGCTACAAAATTGGCGACAAAGAGCCAAATCTGGCAACCCTCCTCCGTAATTCATGGGAAAGAGGATACCTGTACTGGTTTTTTCTCAGTCGGATTATCAAAAAAATAATATCTCCAGTGAGGGAATATTATACCTATGCAACAGTATTTTACATGCATTATTCTTTAGGTGGAAGTAACATTTGATCCCAAGAAAATTATAGGATATAATATACGGTAAAATAACAATTTGAATTATGTGAGACCAGGAATTGAGTCCACACCAGATTTGGGTGAGACAGATTTATGTTCAATATTGAGCGTCTTAATGTTGGACAATGGAAGCTGACGTAACGACTCCAGATTTTGCAACACTTTGATCCAAGAGGTCAATTAGGCCATAATCCTAAGATGATGAGGTGAAGCCCCGAAAGAGGTTAAATATGTTTATCAATGGCAAGATGTCTGGGCCCATTGCCCTAAAGTCGACCAATCAGAGCCAAAGATGCGTTGTTGTTCAGACCCAGACCCTCCGACCTACCAGAAAGGTGTAAGGTAACTGTAGCCAAAGAGGCGTGTCAGACGTCAGGAAAAAAGAGGCGGTAACCAAGAGATGATGTTACACAACTTCAACGAGAATGTGAGTTATGAAACAAGTGATGATGTAGTTAGTAAAAGTCAGAAGTAAGAGTGAAATTTTCTACGATAGTACAGAGACAATACAGACGAAAAATCATGAAGACTTCTACGGAGTCCAGAGGCAAATGTGAAACGACAATGTCCTGATTACAGGTTCCAGAAGTGTTCAAGAATACAATGAGCAGATGCAGTATGAGTAAGGAGCACAATACGTAGAGTTAAGACCAGTACGATATACACACATGTAAGAAATGTGGTCAATAACCGAGCAAGAATTGGAGGATGTGCCCATTTAAAATTGTAGAAGGCCGGTAATGCATTTAGGAATTATTAAGAAAGTGGTCTCACACTTGCTCTCTCCGTCCCAATTAATATGAATAATTGTGTAATTAATTTAATAAGTATTCTATGTTGTTAATAAATGATTTTATTTATAAAGTTAACAATGGTGCAATTAATGGAGTAGTATTGTACTAATAAATATTCTTTTATAGAACTCTCACTGAAGATAAAATAATGGTGGGTTTTAATAGCGACAAACAACGCAATATGTTTAATGTTTAATGTTGTAACGATCAATGAGTTACGATATTACGGTCATGTTTAGATAATTCAATTTAATATTATGCTCTGCATAATTCTCATATGATGGTTAAAGCGGTATTAGTAAAAAATATGACGTGGGCAACACATGATTTTCCTTATATAATGCAATGAATTTACTACTTTTACAGTAAAAAAATAGGTTTTTCTTATAGTAGATACTTATATTCTTTTCAAGATATTGAATTTTCAACAATTAGTCGTCATTTTCATTGATTTAGGGTCATTTTTATTCATTTGGTGAGATTTTCGTTAATTTGGCAACATTTAAAAAAGTCGTCAAGTTGGCGACATTTCGCCAAATTCGCCGCCAAAATCTCGCCAAGTGTTATGGACGGAGAAATAAATTATTCTTATAGCAGATAAATGACTATTGGCATTCAAATACAAAATTATTACTCAAAGTATCTTTTCTCATGAATGGAACGAGCTAGATCTACGAGAAAGATGCCACCCAATTTATCGCATGATATTACATATGAAGAGTGAACATGTTTCTCAACAGTTAATTTTTTTTTATTTATGGGATGTTTTGATAAATTTATTTGAAAAATGTACAATATCTCGAGAACACTTCAAGCTAGCTTTCTAAAGTTTATGTCAATCGTTTTCTAAGGAAAAATTACATAAGAAATGGTTATTTGCGTAACTTTATTAAAGGTTTTGATTTTTTGATGATTTTTTCAAAATTTGACTCGAAAATTTAGGGGGGTTCTGAACATTCGATTTTGTTTAAAAACCTCAGACTTCTAGTATTCACGGATTATGACTTTTGTACTAAATTTAATTCGAATCGCTCCATTCATTCGTGAGATATCGTCTCCAAAGGCTCATACACACACACATACTTTCACACACATACACATACTTTCACACACACACACACACACACCGACATCACCTCAAAAATGTTTGATTCGTGATCATGGATGCTTGAAACGCTCTCTCCCGTCGAAAACTCGAATTCGAATTTTCGACTCCGTCACAATACTTTCCTTATACATTATGTATGTAAGGAAAGTAATAATCAACGCAACTAAGAATAAATAAACTTCAATGTTTTATTCTCAAATGCGCGGTATATTTAAGTAATCAACGCAGTAATCAAATTTTAATAAATTAATAAGTCTAAAGGTATGCTCTTTAATTTTTCTTGTTGTGCACCACATTTGGTTTCCCTGACGATTTGGTGCGAGTTTAAAATTTAAATGGAAATTGTAATAAATACTACTAATAGTGATAAAAATAATTTAAATAGAGTTGAATAAATTTAGTGGAGGAGAGGATGCTGACCAGATTTTAGCATTGTTTAACTTTAAATATGCACATTCACTGAAGGAAATGAAATAATTTGGAATATTTGAAAAGAAATTGAGAATAATTTGTTTGAAAAAGTTAGAAACGTATTTATCAAAGCCAATATACATTAATCCATATAACACAGTGGTTGTCAATTTTTAGCATTTTTCAACATAGTTGTAAAGTGTTAATGACGTTGTTCCTTCATTCTGTCTGTCTATCTGACTTAAAAATGACATTATAAAACTGAAATTTTTATATGTTGTTGACACTGTCTGTGAAATATAAGGGCATGTAAAATAATAATATCACCCAATCAGTTTTTGATTTAATCTTGTTGAAAAATCTGAAACACATTGAACACTATAGGGCTTAAATTTTTCAAACATTTTTTTAAACGAAGTTAAAATTAACAGATTGCTTTGAAAATTTAAAGATTGAAATTATCAAGTAAAATGTGTAAAAAGTGAGATAATAATTACACCCATATTATATGCTGCTCATACCTCAGGCTGCGTCGAGTGGTCTAGGTTTCGACCCATATTATATGAAGAGATCAAGTGATTCATTGTAAAGTAAAATATGGCATCCATTTCTTTTTTCTGCTTAGTGAAAATCGTGATTTTTAAGGAAAGCTCATATGTATATTCAGTGTTGCAATCGTCCTAGGACCACATTATTTTTGCATATTATCTGTGTCTCTAAATTCTGTGCCTATGCAGTTACAATATTTTTTATTTTAAATGATCACTAATCTTTGACTATAACGAAGCCTACTTTTAACGTAAGCAGAATGTAAATAAATGAAGCGATTGTAAGATGAGTTTTATAAGAACTGCTGAATCTTTTTTTAAATTATTTAGCTCTGGAGTCTTTACTCTATATGAATGAAATATTCATTGATTTTACACAGAAAAGCAGGCGATTCCTAGCATTCTTTTTTTTTTGATGAAGTGTTAAATTTCCAAGCAAAATAAATCATTGTAGTAATGTCAAAATTTGAAAAATACCAGCCCTGAATATATTGCATTTGGAGATGTTTAAATAAAATTGCATTTCAGTTGGAAAGTGTTTCATAATCAATGTTTTATGCATTATTAATATTTCTTGTTTTTTCTCTATTTGCACTATTGACCAACTACATTCTTTCGGCAACTTACCTGTGGCTGATTTGGACATTGCAGAACTATCGGAAGTCGAAAACATTTCGATATTTAATATTTAGGAACAAAACGAAATAATCACGGTTACCCGGAGAACAACGGTTGAAAATTAATGACATAACTTGTTATTTTTACAAACCCGTTACCAAAGTCAACTAATTATGAACAAATATGCTTGAAACTTCTGAATTAAATTACTTTGTATTTTTTAAATTAAATCCTATATTTAGTATTTTGAAAAATATATCATTAAATTTAATAGGCTATGTAAAAGATAAATAAAATATATTCTCCTTCTTAACTTAGATTCATGTATAAATTTGACTCTGAGTCTTAGATAGAAAAGGATTCAATAATAAAAATGTACTGCGAATATTTCAATTTTACTTTGCCAATTTGATATTCTAATGATGTAGATATTATATTTAATATTATCGCATGTAGTTTAAATAAATGCACTTGTTTCCATGGAAACGGCTCATTACGGAAACATAAAATAAACAATTTCCGTAGTTATAATTTATTTCATACTTTGCTAAAAATTCAATAATCAAAATATTTCAAATTATTGAGGAATCTTTCTTGCTACTCACAAATATTTATCACTGCTTATATAAGACCTTTATAAGTATTTTAGTGAATTAGAGTATCAAGTAATATATATTAATATTCATTGCAAACATAGCAGTGTGTTTTTATATTCAAATGTTGTTAGATGAAGAACACCGATAAAGTTATAACAAGAAAGATCAATCATGCTTAAAGCATTGATTATGAAACACTTTCCAACTTCAATGCAATTTTATTTAAACATGTCTAAAATGCAATACATTCCTCGGTAATATTTTACAACTTATCACAATACTACATTAATTTATTTATTTGAAACCTTAAACCTTCATCGAAAAAAATGAACTTCATTCAAATGACGGCATTAAAATATAAATTGCCTGGCTTAAACATCTCTAAAATGTGATACATTCCTCGCTAATAATTTTAGAATTATCATAAAACTACGATAATTTATTATATTTGAAAACTTTATCGAAAACAACTGAAATTCCTTCAAATGACGTCATAAAAAAATAACACGCCTGGCTCTCTCTATAAAAGCAACATTTCATTCATAAATAATTCCCCCATTCATGTCATTCATCACAATACTATAATAATTTATATTATTTAAAAATTAAGACCATGGAGCTACAAGTACGTAAAACTCTATGCGTAAAACTTCATCGAAAATTATCGTCCTTCTCTTTCTAAAATCAATGAATATTTCATTCATATCAGCCATGCAGACTCCATGGACTAAATGATTTTATGTTAAAGAATTACAGCGATTCTAATACAACTCATTCTACATATTTTGCTGTTAACATTTTACATAGGTGAAAAATAGGCTTAATAGTAGAAATAATCAAATTTGGATGAGCATTTAAACTGAAATATATTGTCATTGCGTTGTGAAAGTATGTAGATGCACAGAATTTAGGCAAAAATAAAGTAGTTTTAGGACAGATACAACACTCAATATGAATTAAAAAGAACTTTAAAAATCACGAGTTTGAGACAAGATGGATGCCATATATCATTTTGAAGTGGGTCATGTGATCGTTTCATATCATGGACACGTGATCACTTCATATAAGAGGTGTTATTATTATTTTAATTTTTATTTAAAAAACTACAGAATATATTTCGCTGAATTTTTTTTTATATATTTTATGGAACAATTTGAATATTGCCTAAAATTTTCGAAGCAATTTGTGAATTTTAAATCCGCTTAAAAAATGCTTGAAAAATTAGGTCCCATAGGGCCCAATGTATTCCATTTTTTCAACCCGGGTTCAATCCAAAACTAATTGGGTGATATTATTCATTTATATTCCCATAGGTCCTATAGACCGTCTGAACAACATACTAAAATTTCATTTTGATTAAGTCATTTTTACGGCAGTTATCGTGCTAACGGACAGGCAGACAGACAGACAGACAGACAGAATGAACAAAGTCATAAACACTTTTCAACTTCGTTGTAAAGTGTTAAAAACATCGTCAATGAATGCTTTAAGAAATGAATTTGTTACAAAAACTGAAATAAAATGCGAGTTAAATTGTGCTATAATTTTGTAATACACTGTAAAAATATGTAACACCATTCACTATAGGTTAAAATCGCAGCTGACTTATAGATTGCAGAAAAGCTATCTTATTAAGTAAAAATACTTGCAACACTCGACGGAACATGCTAGAATGAAATAGCTTTGAATTTCTACTTTTACACATATAAAGACCACTTGAAATTAGAGTTCCATACGATGAAATTACGTATGGAATTGCAGTTCCATACGATTACCAAACCATACGATTTCATACGATTACAAACATGTAAGCATACGCAGACCATCCTACAGGTATTCAGGGCTTGAACGTTAACACCTATTGATTTGACATCGAAAGCACTAATTGTGTATCCCGGGGTAGACCTTAAAGCTCGAGAAAACCTTTCCAAGGATATAATGTAACTCTAGGAAATATCCTTATAAAGAGTTCCTGTGGGTATAATGCGACCCTAATGACCGTATGAGTATATCCTAATTCTACTAAATTTTTAATAAGGATTTTCAATTCGTATAAAATAATGACGTTTCCATGGGTATAATGTGACTCTCGAAAATATCTTAATAAAATCTCTCCATGTGTATAATGGAACTCTGAAATTTTTAGGAAATAGTTTCTTGATTTAAAAATCTATGAGTTTCCTGCCACAAAACATAAAATTTTCTTTTGTAATAAAGATATGTTAAGGGATTATCATACCTCTGTGGCATGTGAAAAATTAACACTTTTGCTGAGCTGTTTGTTTATTTGACACATATTTCTTTATTCAGTGCAATATCACTTGGGATCCAATATCCATTTTTCCGAAAGAATTTTAAATAAATAATAAACAAATCAAACTGCACCGTAATGCAGAAAATGCTTAAGATGAAATACAAAATTTTGATTCATTAAAAAAATATAGTTTTTTGAAGTTTATAAATTTCGTTAAAATCTAGTTTTATATTATACAATGAATGAATAAATAAATATGCTAATATAGTTTTAACAATTAAAGCTGGTTTAATGCAAAATGAATAAAATATTATGTCGAAACTAATTCTATAATCCAATTCAATCTTTAGAGACTGTATTCCGTTTTACAAATTCATAAAATTGTTTCCTCGATAAACTAAAACAAACTAATCAAGTAAACAAATTGGGACGTGATACTCTTTTTAATCTTACTAGGATTGTTTGTTTAAAAATGAAGTTACATCGAATTTCATTTTCAGATCAACGTATTTTTTTAGTTTTCTCACATAATCTAACACCATTGATGTTTAAAATCATAAACATCTCATGTGTGCAGCACATAACATTCCCTACAAAATACAATGACTTTACTTATTTCAAGCGATATAATTGCAAAAAATTGAATGTGGGCAACACATGACTTTCCTTGTATAATGCAATGAATTTACTACTTTTACAGTAAAAAAATAGGTTTTTCTTATAGTAGATACTTATATTCTTTCCAAGATATTGAATTTTCGACAATTAGTCGTCATTTTCATTGATTTAGCGTCATTTTTTATCCATGTGGCAAGATTTTGGCTAATTTGGCAACATTTCAAAAAGTTGCCAAGTTGGCGACATTCCGCCAAATTCGTAGCCAAAATCTAGCCAAGCGCTATGGACGGAGAAATAAGTTATTCTTAAAGCAGATAAATGACTATTGGCGTTCAAATACAAAAGTATTACTCAAAGTATCTTTCTTCATGAAACGAGCACGATATCACCAAATTTATCGCATGATAGTACATACGAAAAATGACCATGTTTTTCAACAGTTAATACTTTTTTTATTTATGGGATTTTTTGATAAATTTATTTGATATATGTGCAATATCTCGAGAACGGTTCATGCTAGCGTTCTAAAGTTTACGTCAATCGTTTTCTAAGGGAAGATTACATAAGAAATGTCTATTTGAGTAACTTTATTAAAGGTTTTAATTTTTTGATGATTTTTCAAAATTTCACTCGAAAATTTAGGGGGAGTTCTGAACATTCGATTGTGTTTAAAAACAATGGGCTTCCAGTATTCACGGATTGTGATTTTTGTACCAAATGTCAGTCGAATCGCTCCATTCGTTCATGAAATATCGTCTCCGCAGACTCACTGACACACACACACACACATACACACACACACACACAGATATCACCTCAAAAATGCTTAATTCGGGATCAGGGATGCTTGAAACGTGCTCTCCGGTCGAAAACTCGAATTCGAATTTTCGACCCCGTCACAATACTTTCCTTATACATTATGTATATACGGAAAGTAAAAAGGTCCGCATAACAAATTTTCTGGCATTGAATTAACGCCAGATAAGTTGGAATTTGGAAATTTATTAATCCACGCAGTATGACATATTTATTCTCACATTGAAGATCTTCATCAAAAGCACCTGCCATTTAAATAATAATAGGTGAAATAAATCACTATTAGTGAATTCTGTGGCTTCGGAATATAAAAACTTACAAGGAATATTCTCTCTCATGGATTAAACGAACTATTTAAATGAGAATAATGTTTTTATATCTGTTGCATAATATTGCATAAGGAAAGTTAGCATATATGATAAGAGGATTTTTTAATTTTATGTAATCGTTCAAGACTGGTTTATACTAACATTCCAAACTTTGAGCGATTATTTATATATAAAAAAAATTACGTACTAAAGGGTTATTTATTTAAAGGTATTCAAGATTCCAAATTTTTAATTATTTGTTTTAAAAATACATTTGTAAAAATTCACAATGCCAGAGTTGTAACGTTTGTAACATTTATTTTCTAAAGAGTAATTACACGTGGAATGATTACTTATTTATCATTAGTGACTGTCCTGAGTTTTAATGATTTTTTCATTCGAAAATTGGGGAGGAGAGAAGGCATGCAATTCCGTTTAAAATGTGTTACGTTTCAGCTTTTTGTGAGATATCGCAATGAGAGTCCCACGGACACACACGCACATGCACACACACACACACACACACACACACACACTTTCGATTTCAAGGGAATTCGAGTTCAAGGATGCTTGAAGCGCGTTCAAAAATTTGAATTTGCATTCAAAATACACAACACTTTTTCTAAACACACAATACTTCATCTATATGTTTTATAATCTATGTAGGTGGTTTATAATGTAATGTCATGGTCCATAGTGTAAAATATAATTCTACAGCAATATTTTGTTTTTCGTTGTAAAGTGTGTATAACAAGAATAATGTAACATAAAACAATTTTTAGAAATGAAACTACCATTGGGGGTTTGTGCCTTATGCTTGAGGTCTCTGTGCTCAAACTAAACATTTTTCTGTTTCCCATTTCCAATAATTTTTCTTTGTCTTTATAAATTTTAATTTAGAAGTCAATTGTTAACTGATTAAAATGTTTTATATTATATTGAACTGAATATTCACATTATTTTCAGTTATTGAAGGAAATAAGATTATATTACCTTACATTGATTAATAAGATTACATTACCTTACATAATTATTGATAAAATATTTCATAAACCGCAACCTACAACTTTATACATGCAGTTAAAAATCGCCGTCCGAATTCCCATTTTAACAGTCTCCTGCAGAAAAAGAAGGACAGAGCATGCAAATTCATGTCTGTCAACAAAACGTTGGATTACATGATTTAGGAAAACAAGCGTTGCCATTTGGGGGGAATAATTATAAATGGAATAAGTAACAAGACAAAATTACCAATAAGAAGAATACGAAACATCGCCTAAACTACTGCAGCTAATACCAACTGTGAACGTATCAGACTGTAAAATACAGTTGCATCATACAAAAAGTAAACAAGAAATTTAGAAAACTTAATACACTATCTTATGCAAAAGAGAAAAAATAAGACATTTGTAAAAGAATGTTTGTTAATCCGTGTTATTGTCATAAGATATTAAAAATCACCACTGGGTTATAAGGAAGGTATTTTCAGGAGCACCATAGGAAAATATTTCAATGAAGCATAATTATAATTTGATATGTACCGTTCAAACTGCTGCTAAGGAGTAAAATTATATCGTTAAATACAGCATAAAAAAACAAAATTATAGATATTATTAATTTTATTTTTTATGATGCTTTTAACGAAGTTAACTTTATTAATAATCTGAATCTTATATATATATATATATATAATGTATTTACAGAACGTATGTTATGGCGCAGGCAAATGTTATCATTATAGATTTTAACAATTAAACTTATTTTGAGAACGCCTGAACACAAATCGGTTGTTTCTGAGGAGATACATGTGTATCATTGAGTACGTGAATAATAGTATCTATGAAAAGCATTAAACTATTCAAACAAAAATTTTGTTCGTTTATTACAACTAGGATAAATGATATATATAAGATGCTTCATAAAATAATTTATCAAAATAATGATGTATAATTAAGTTCACTAAACATCTATTTCATATGCTTAAATTTACTCTTCAAAAAGACTGAAACTTTCAAAATACTGGACTGCATAAAATTCGAAGTAGTGTATGTTTTTCGAAACGATTTATCTGACAATTAGATAAAATCTAAAGTATGTCAGCAGTACAAGAATCTATTAAGATATATTAAAATCTTATCTATTAAAATTATCTCTTTTTCTTTATTTCATATGAAATATTTAAATCAGTATTCACTTTTTCATATAACATTGAAGTTTGTTTAAAATTTTATCAAATTTCTGGTTCTTTAATCATTATTTTTTACTTAGTAGTTTGTTTTTATTACTGACGTCAAATTATCAAAATTTCCATGAACGCGAAACTTCATCAACACGGTTTACTTTAGCATATCAGAATGGATTACGTGGGGTGTATTACAAAAATTTCACAGAAAGTTACCAATTGGTAAACATCTATATATATAAAGAAGAAAAGTGTATATGTATGATCCACCATAACTGGAGAACGGCTGAACCGAATTTCATGAAATTTATTTTGGTAGTCTTGAAATCATCCCACAAAAAGCATAGGCCATGTTTCGAGTTCCTACGACCAGTGGTTCTCGAAATATTAATGAAAAACGATACTTTTTCTTAGGAGATCTACTCTCTAACTCCATGATTCACAACGAAAAAGGTTGGACATTGTTGGTTTAAAACGAGAAAGTTATTTAAATCTCTGAGTTTTGTGGGAGTTTACTGAACGTATTTCGCACTTTTGAACTTTTATTGCACTTTTGAAAATCGCAGGTTTGAGATATGAATTTAAATGGAAACTTTCACCATGCATTTTTTCTTACAGGCTTACTCAACACTGAGTTTTATGGGAGTTTATTGAACGTATTAGACAATTTTGAAACTCGCAGGTTTGAGATATGAATATTTAAATGGAAACTTTCACTATGGTTTATTTCTCACAGGATTACTCAACACTGAGATCTGTAGGAGTTTATTGAACGTATAAGACACTTTTGAAAATCGCAGGTTTGAGATATGAATATTTAAATGGAAACTTTCACTATGGTTTATTTCTCACAGGATTACTCAACACTGAGATCTGTAGGAGTTTATTGAACGTATAAGACACTTTTGAAAATCGCAGGTTTGAGATATGAATATTTAAATGGAAACTTTCACTATGGTTTATTTCTCACAGGATTACTCAGCACTGAGATCTGTAGGAGTTTATTGAACGTATAAGACACTTTTGAAAATCGCAGGTTTGAGATATGAATATTTAAATGGAAACTTTCACTATGGTTTATTTCTCACAGGATTACTCAACACTGAGATCTGTAGGAGTTTATTGAACGTATAAGACACTTTTGAAAATCGCAGGTTTGAGATATGAATATTTAAATGGAAACTTTCACTATGGTTTATTTCTCACAGGATTACTCAACACTGAGATCTGTAGGAGTTTATTGAACGTATAAGACACTTTTGAAACTCGCAGGTTTGAGATATGAATATTTAAATGGAAACTTTCACTATGGTTTATTTCTCACAGGATTACTCAACACTGAGATCTGTAGGAGTTTATTGAACGTATAAGACACTTTTGAAAATCGCAGGTTTGAGATATGAATATTTAAATGGAAACATTCACTATGGTTTATTTCTCACAGGATTACTCAACACTGAGATCTGTAGGAGTTTATTGAACGTATAAGACACTTTTGAAACTCGCAGGTTTGAGATATGAATATTTAAATGGAAACTTTCACTATGGTTTATTTCTCACAGGATTACTCAACACTGAGATCTGTAGGAGTTTATTGAACGTATAAGACACTTTTGAAAATCGCAGGTTTGAGATATGAATATTTAAATGGAAACTTTCACTATGGTTTATTTCTCACAGGATTACTCAACACTGAGATCTGTAGGAGTTTATTGAACGTATAAGACACTTTTGAAAATCGCAGGTTTGAGATATGAATATTTAAATGGAAACTTTCACTATGGTTTATTTCTCACAGGATTACTCAACACTGAGATCTGTAGGAGTTTATTGAACGTATAAGACACTTTTGAAACTCGCAGGTTTGAGATATGAATATTTAAATGGAAACTTTCACTATGGTTTATTTCTCACAGGATTACTCAACACTGAGATCTGTAGGAGTTTATTGAACGTATAAGACACTTTTGAAAATCGCAGGTTTGAGATATGAATATTTAAATGGAAACTTTCACTATGGTTTATTTCTCACAGGATTACTCAACACTGAGATCTGTAGGAGTTTATTGAACGTATAAGACACTTTTGAAAATCGCAGGTTTGAGATATGAATATTTAAATGGAAACTTTCACTATGGTTTATTTCTCACAGGATTACTCAACACTGAGATCTGTAGGAGTTTATTGAACGTATAAGACACTTTTGAAAATCGCAGGTTTGAGATATGAATATTTAAATGGAAACTTTCACTATGGTTTATTTCTCACAGGATTACTCAACACTGAGATCTATAGGAGTTTATTGAACGTATAAGACACTTTTGAAAATCGCAGGTTTGAGATATGAATATTTAAATGGAAACTTTCACTATGGTTTATTTCTCACAGGATTACTCAACACTGAGATCTGTAGGAGTTTATTGAACGTATAAGACACTTTTGAAACTCGCAGGTTTGAGATATGAATATTTAAATGGAAACTTTCACTATGGTTTATTTCTCACAGGATTACTCAACACTGAGATCTGTAGGAGTTTATTGAACGTATAAGACACTTTTGAAACTCGCAGGTTTGAGATATGAATATTTAAATGGAAACTTTCACTATGGTTTATTTCTCACAGGATTACTCAACACTGAGATCTGTAGGAGTTTATTGAACGTATAAGACACTTTTGAAACTCGCAGGTTTGAGATATGAATATTTAAATGGAAACTTTCACTATGGTTTATTTCTCACAGGATTACTCAACACTGAGATCTGTAGGAGTTTATTGAACGTATAAGACACTTTTGAAAATCGCAGGTTTGAGATATAAATATTTAAATGGAAACTTTCACTATGGTTTATTTCTCACAGGATTACTCAACACTGAGATCTGTAGGAGTTTATTGAACGTATAAGACACTTTTGAAAATCGCAGGTTTGAGATATGAATATTTAAATGGAAACTTTCACTATGGTTTATTTCTCACAGGATTACTCAACACTGAGATCTGTAGGAGTTTATTGAACGTATAAGACACTTTTGAAACTCGCAGGTTTGAGATATGAATATTTAAATGGAAACTTTCACTATGGTTTATTTCTCACAGGCTTACTCAACACTGAGATCTGTAGGAGTTTATTGAACGTATAAGACACTTTTGAAACTCGCAGGTTTGAGATATGAATATTTAAATGGAAACTTTCACTATGGTTTATTTCTCACAGGCTTACTCAACACTGAGATCTGTAGGAGTTTATTGAACGTATAAGACACTTTTGAAACTCGCAGGTTTGAGATATGAATATTTAAATGGAAACTTTCACTATGGTTTATTTCTCACAGGCTTACTCAACACTGAGATCTGTAGGAGTTTATTGAACGTATAAGACACTTTTGAAACTCGCAGGTTTGAGATATGAATATTTAAATGGAAACTTTCACTATGGTTTATTTCTCACAGGATTACTCAACACTGAGATCTGTAGGAGTTTATTGAACGTATAAGACACTTTTGAAACTCGCAGGTTTGAGATATGAATATTTAAATGGAAACTTTCACTATGGTTTATTTCTCACAGGCTTACTCAACACTGAGATCTGTAGGAGTTTATTGAACGTATAAGACACTTTTGAAACTCGCAGGTTTGAGATATGAATATTTAAATGGAAACTTTCACTATGGTTTATTTCTCACAGGCTTACTCAACACTGAGATCTGTAGGAGTTTATTGAACGTATAAGACACTTTTGAAACTCGCAGGTTTGAGATATGAATATTTAAATGGAAACTTTCACTATGGTTTATTTCTCACAGGCTTACTCAATACTGAGATCTGTAGGAGTTTATTGAACGTATAAGACACTTTTGAAACTCGCAGGTTTGAGATATGAATATTTAAATGGAAACTTTCACTATGGTTTATTTCTCACAGGATTACTCAACACTGAGATCTGTAGGAGTTTATTGAACGTATAAGACACTTTTGAAACTCGCAGGTTTGAGATATGAATATTTAAATGGAAACTTTCACTATGGTTTATTTCTCACAGGCTTACTCAACACTGAGATCTGTAGGAGTTTATTGAACGTATAAGACACTTTTGAAACTCGCAGGTTTGAGATATGAATATTTAAATGGAAACTTTCACTATGGTTTATTTCTCACAGGCTTACTCAACACTGAGATCTGTAGGAGTTTATTGAACGTATAAGACACTTTTGAAACTCGCAGGTTTGAGATATGAATATTTAAATGGAAACTTTCACTATGGTTTATTTCTCACAGGCTTACTCAACACTGAGATCTGTAGGAGTTTATTGAACGTATAAGACACTTTTGAAACTCGCAGGTTTGAGATATGAATATTTAAATGGAAACTTTCACTATGGTTTATTTCTCACAGGCTTACTCAACACTGAGATCTGTAGGAGTTTATTGAACGTATAAGACACTTTTGAAACTCGCAGGTTTGAGATATGAATATTTAAATGGAAACTTTCACTATGGTTTATTTCTCACAGGATTACTCAACACTGAGATCTGTAGGAGTTTATTGAACGTATAAGACACTTTTGAAACTCGCAGGTTTGAGATATGAATATTTAAATGGAAACTTTCACTATGGTTTATTTCTCACAGGCTTACTCAACACTGAGATCTGTAGGAGTTTATTGAACGTATAAGACACTTTTGAAAATCGCAGGTTTGAGATATGAATTTAAATGGAAACTATCACCATTTTTTTTTTCTCACAGGCTAACTCAATAACGAAAAATTGTAAGAAATCACAAGAAAGATCAATCATGCATAAAGCATTGATTATGAAATACTTTCCAACTTTAATTTTATTTAAACATTTTAAATGCGATACATTCAGCGGTAATATATCACCATCAGCCCTATATGTTCCGGTGTAATTTTTATCATAGTTTTGCATGGTAAATCCCGAACAACGCCTGGCAATCGCTGCTAGTAGTACATATTTAACATTTATCTCATTTGCTTTTGTTTTCCGTGCCATGGTCTAATTTGTTTTCTTATATATATATATATATATATATATATATATATATATATATATATATATATATATATATATATATATATATATATATATTTATATATATATATATATATATATATATATATATATATATATATATATATATATATATAAAAGAATCTAGAATCACCTATAAAGAATCTAAATCACCAACTGTAAGATTATCAGGTAACTCTGATAATTCTTGAGATATATTGACATATACTTACATTACTTTTCAATTGCAAGGATAGGCATACCACATGTCTTTACAGAAACAGCCTTGCTTCTAAAAATAGTTGAGCAGTGCTATAGTATTCACAATATATGTACATATAACATAGAATTAATTGGAGTGTTGATCAACTCGACTTTTCATACCAGAGTCTTATTCTTGTAGCTTTTTTCTTCAAATTTTACAAGACATTTTTTTTAAAATCTGTAGTGTGTGTCCAAATGATTACAATTATAGCGTGTTACCTTTCACCCTGAAAGGTTTGAAAAATTATTTCGATTGATGACACACTTGACAATATCTCATGGGGGATAACTTACCCTCCGAGGAACGGCTAATGACGTCACGAACAAAAAATTAAATCGCGCATATTTTTCACAACAATGTTAGAAACTGTAAAGTATCGTTATCATTGAGCTATAAATAAACTCTCTATGAGTGATTATGTCAAAATTTTTCCTATGCTGCCGTGTTAGAAATATTTAAAATTTCGAATGAATTTAATTTTTCGCTCGAATTTAAGAAATATCTATTTTGTTCTAGATTTTTTATAGCAAAGCCGGATATAAAGTTTCGTGACAATTCATTAATGTTTGTGGCCTCTATCGTGCACACAAGAAATCGACCACACACATACAGATGGGCGGTCATTACTCCAAAAAATATTCAAAACGTATTTAGGAGGTCATCAAACATTTATTGGCATCAAAATATCGAATTCAAAAATTTTCATGAAAACGATACTCTCCCTATATTGCATAGTATGTGAAAGTAAAAAAAATATAATCTCAATTTTGAAAATTCGACTCTGTTACGATACTTTTCCTATACACAATATACTATGTATTGTAAAGAATGTAAAAATTCTGATGTGAGCATCACATGACATTCCCTGCAGATTCAAGTTAATTTTCTCTCCATTTCATTCATAATTTATTAAGTTTAGTTGAACTAAATAACATGCACAATTAATTGAAATCACACTAAATGTACACTTTTAATTCACTGTAATTTTTATTTGGGAACTGGAAACCCCCCCCTGGGTCGTCAAGGAGCGGGTCGGTCATTAAACACAAATCCGGACCGACACAGGTGCACAAATTCTAACATAATGATTAAAAAAATCGTAGTGGTACTTTACACCGTCACAGTATCGCCTGTGAAATCACGGTCCGTATTATCTCCCAATGCAAAGCCAACCAATACCATCACAATAGCCTGACTAAAAGCTTAGCGTTTACTGGACTGGATGCGAGTTCATATTTCTCTCCGTACTAGCACGCATTTATTGTTTGAATGCAAGGAAATATTGATTATTCTGTGAAGTGAACATTCGCTTATTGTGTCACTCAAAGTACATGCTCACACCATCACTGTAAATGTGCTCTTCCAGCCGTGGTGCTCAATGGGACACAAGATTTTGGTATCCATTCGTAGAGATCATGCAGCCTTTGCCTCACAATACTGGTCTATATCGGCCTCCCTATGGTTGCAGTAGTAGTTAGTACGTAAAGTTGGTTCTGTCACTCGTAGATTACCAGTAAAAAAATGTACTATCAATTGAAAAGTCTCGAAATTGATCTTAAGATGGCTGTTCCATTCGTTTGAAATTATGTGTACAATCCAGAAATTATGGAATGTTGCAAACAATAGATATTCGCACATTTGTGAGGGATTGTCTAGACTCAAATCTCCTAATAGCACGCGTCCGTTGTAACTGGCTGAAAGCCACCGTTTTCAATGTTTATTCTCTGGGCTATCCATATTTACTAATTGCCAAGTGGCCGTCTGCCCGTCCGTCCATCTGTCTGTCCGTCTGTCTATCACGCTTTTTTAGCACTTCCTGAATAGATAGAGACTTGCAATTTAGTGTACGGGTTGATCGCTCGATAAAACCCCGTGGAAAATCGTATTTTCCAAAAATGTTCTATAGAGAGGCTGCTCCACACCTAAACGTTCTAAAAGTGAAATGATAGAAAAGCATTGTTTGCGATGAGATAGAGACTTCAAATTTGACGTTTGTTAAAATCGTTAAAAAGGAAGAAAGTGTACAATTTAAGATTCCCAATATTTGTTACTGTTAGACCAGAAATAGATATCACACCAGTTTATTGTGAGACAGCTTTATGTACGTTATTTATTGTATCTGAAACGTCAGGCAATACCTTCAATGACGCCAAAGGTTACAACACGCTGACCCAAAGGTCAGCTAAAACCATAAATTTAGGGGCGTCAAGACAGTGGGGGTCGAAGTACTCTGAGGATAAGGTGAAGCAGCGATAGTTGGTAAAAAGTTTGACCAATTGAGAAAATACTTTGGCTTCGTCATGAAGGCTGCCAATAATAGCAAAAGAGGAGTGTAAGACCGCAGGCAAAAGAACCACAACCAAAGGAGTAAAAACAGACATACGAAACGACTACAGAGAACGGCTTCGACAGTGAGATTGCAGCATGACTTACTTCTTTCTGAGAGGTGATATCGAAATTCACAATGACTTCTGAACGACAATTGCAGAATGTAAGCGACAAAATCCTGAGTACAGTTATTCCAGAAGTGTTTGATATTAACACTTAGCCAGTAGCACAATATGATCGGCGAATTCCGAGTGGACGAATTTATACTTCGAGTTAATTCCAGTAAAATGAGCGACATTAAGTACGTCCTGGTGACAAAGTCCAACACAGACTTGAAGGTAGGTGTTCCTCAAATAATATTGAAGGTCTTAAACACAGTTTAGGTATTTTTAACTAATGGTCTCACAGTGTCTCTCTCCGCCGCAATAATATGAATAATGGTGTAATGAAATCAATAAGTATTTTACTTTGTTAATAAATGATTTATTGTTAAAGTTAAAATGATGCATACAATTTAGTAGTATGTTAATTACTATTCTTTTACAGAACTCGCACTGATAAAAATTGTAGGTTTATCAGTGACACAACGGATAATTTAATGAGTTCCACGAATACGATAATTTACGGCCATGTCAATTATGTAGAATTTAATAATTTAAATTCCCAGTGTTCAGTTCTTTTTGTAAATGTGCACCACAGTTACTTTAGGGGGTACTGCATACGAAAATGTTCCATTTGCCGAATAAATGAGAAACGCCTCCTTTAAAATGTAATACAGACTTCATATATGGTATATGGGACAATCATATGATAAAAAAGAAACCAAGAATAGACTTCATCTAAAATATACATTTAAAACTATAGGAAAAGACCGTATTTTTCAAAAATGTTAATTTAATGGGTGCTCCACAGCAAAACGTTCCAAAATGTGAAGAAAGTAAAACGGACTTTGCAATGAGATAGAGACTTTAAAATTTCTGCCAGGATATATCGTTATATAAAGTGTATAATTTCAGCGTTTTAGTCATTGGTAATTTAAGGCTGCCGCATACTTAAATGTTTAATTTGCTGAATAAAAGGGAAATGTCCAGTCTGAAGTGAGACAGATATTTGAAATATGGTGCATGAGTGAACAGATTGAAAAGGACCACTGGAAAAATCGAATGATTTAAAATTTCAAGTTATTAGGTTATTAGGTGTTGCTTATTATATGACAGTTGATTTTCATCAGGCATTCAGCTAATGCTAAAACAAATGGTTATTCTTCCTTTTAGTAAAATGGCCTTATTTTACTAAAATGAGTAAACGCAAACAAGTCCCATCGTCTAATTTGCATATTTGCATTTACCCATCGTCTAATTTGCATATTTGAAGCAAAGCCAATAATTTTTGCCTATTCTACATAAATGCCAAAGAAATTTTCGAGCACAAAAATTCACGCATGCACTCGCCATATGATTGTATGTTTACGTGCTTAACTTTTAAAGAGCAGTGTATAAACAAATTGCTTATGAATGTATCAGTAATAATAAGAAAGAAACAAGAAAAGGTTTTTCTATCCTACTGTGTTTGCCTTTTATCAACGTGCATATGATTCTAGAAAAATTCATTTTTAAATTTTTATTTTCCCTGCAATACATGGTAATGTATAGGGAAAGTATTGGAATCATGCCGAAAATCGCAACTCGAGTTTTCGACGGATCGTTTCGAGACCTCTAGAATAAGAAAAAACTATTTTTAGCGTGACGTCTGTGTGTGTGTGTGTCTGTCTGTCTGTGTGTCTGTGTGAGTAGATTTTGTATCCACTCTAACTGAAAAACTAATTGACTGAATTTCATAAAATTTGGTAGGTATGTCACTTGTGGGCGAATCTGGTGCTGATTAGTTTTGGGTACGATTCGAGATAAAAGAACCCGCCTTTCTTTGCGAAATGGTCCACAAAGGCTTGTGTCCCACTAAAAATATAATAGACTGAATGTCACAAAATTTGGTAGATAAGTCGCTTGTAAAGCACGCTGGTGCTGATTAGATTTTGGTACGATTCAGAAAAAAATAACCTGCCTTTTTTTGCAAAATGGCCCACAAAAATCAACAAAATTTGAAATAATGAACTACGTATGCTCAAATATATCCTCTAAATGCTCGATTAATACGTAATGTTTAACGAAGAAAAGAATGAGACCAACCCCATTACACTGGGACTATCCGTTCTCGAGATATTTTAGTTTTTTCGTATTTTCTCTACGCCATCTTTGAAAAAAATCTGATGTGGGCAGCACATGGCTTTCCCTGCAGACTAATATTCACGTTCTCTTTATTTTAATTGCATTTAATTCACTTTTAATTCAATTTTCGTTCTCATTTGAAAACTGGACTTCTTTTCAAAGGTGGCGTAGAGAAAATACGAAAAAACTAAAATATCTCAAGAACGGCTAGTCTTAGTTTAATGGGGTTGGTCTTATTATTTTCTTCTTTAAAAATTACGTATTAAACAAACATTTCATAGATATATTTGAGCATACGTAGTTTTTTATTTTAGATTTTGTTGATTTTTGCGAGCCATTTTGCAAAAAAAGGCAGGTTAATTTTTCCGAATCATACCAAAATCTAATCAGCGCCAGAGTGTCCTACAAGTGATTTATCTATTGAATTTTGTGGAATTCGGTCCATTAGTTTTTCAGCTAGAGTGGATACAAGCTTTTGCGGGCCATTTCGCAAAAAAGGCGAGTTCTTTAATCCCGAACCGTACCCAAAACTAATCAGCACCAGATTCGTCCACAAGTGACTTACCTACAAAATTTTACGAAATTCGGACAATTAGTTTTTTAGTTAGAGTGGATACAAAATCTGCACAGACAGACATCCAGACACACAGACACACAGACGTCACGCTAAAAATGGTTTTTTCGTACTCTAGAGGTCTCAAAACGTGTAGATCCGTCGAAAACTCGAGTTGCGATTTTCGACATGATTCCAATACTTTCCCTATACATTACCATGTATTGCAGGGAAAGTAATAAGTCCAGTTATCAAATGAGAACGAAAATTGAATTAAAAGTGAATTAAATTTAATTAAAATAAAGAGAACGTGAATATAAGTCTGCAGGGAAAGTCATGTGCTGCCCACATCAGATTTTTTTTATTATACCATTATTTATGCATGCTACTGATGACTAAATACTTCCATTCTGTCTATTAAAATGTATAAATCAGAATACATTTCAATTATGATGCAAAAAGAAAATCTAAAACTAATTGCACAATTTTAGCTATAAAAGTCGCATTACAAATAGCCCTAACTGTTAAATGCATAAAGATACATTGAAAACTTTGTTTTAAAAATACGTGTATAAAATAAATATAATAATAAATCAGAGTAGTTTTATTTTATAGTCCGCAAATCTTCCTAGACCGTGATTCAGAAAATTGAGATTATATTTTCAGGAATGGGGCAGTTTCATTTCCAATGTTTTATTTTATCAGAGACCCTCCACCTTGGGCTGAACTGGACATGTTTGCTTGGTAACAGCGTCTGTGTTGACGGTACAAATCATACAAACAACCCTGATGATAACATTTTCCCAGTACATATATTACTATGTTGATAATAGTGTTTTCTGAACTTTAGAAAAATTCAGTGGCTCTGTTATTTCCCGAGGGTTGAGATTTTAACATTTGATTTCAGTTTGTCAAGATCATATTCTGTTTATAGGGAAATGACTTCTATTAGTTAAGTTGTCATTCTGTTGATAGCATAATTTGAAATTAGTAAACGTTTCCATATATTTTTTTATTTAGTTACGTTTATAAGCAAATCTAAATCATCCGGATTCCAAGTATGAGAATTATAAGTATAGTATATATATCTAAGCATAGTATATGTATAACATACGTACAGGCATATATGCATTCATATTTAAGCATGTATATTTAGTTTACTAGTATTTAACTCTTATGCCAATGAAAAAAATTCCCGCTTGTTCAATGACCAGGTTACCAATATGCCTATTTGTAATTTTACTATATATTTTCCTATGCTACCCTTTGTCTGGGAAAGTCTTATAAGAATATAACTGTCCCTTCTTCCCAGAACAACAGGACACAAAATATAAGCCACGTCTTGCGTTGCCGCCAGTTCACTTTCGGGAAGTATTTCAAATTTTTCTCATAAAACATGCACCGAAGCATCTGGGTACCCATTTGCCTGTTCATTTTTTAAAAGTATAAAATGTTTGATGCAAGGAAATAAAACAATTTTTAAATAAGTTTTGACAACTTCGTAGGTGGTTCAAAAAGTAAGGTAACAAGAGCTCAAGAGTTCTCACGGGTGCACAAATTCGACTTGCGATTTATTTGAATTGAAAATGAAAGGTGTCGTGTTATTGCACGACAACGCCTGACTACATACGGCCTCGGTTACATGTGATTTGGTACAGCGTTTCCGATGGAATGTACTGGAGCACCCACCCTACAGCCCGGATCTCGCACCAAACGATTTTCATCTCTCTGAACCATTGAAGATACAACTGGCAAGTCGTCATTTCACAACCGAAGCCGTCGTTGAGTGGCTCGACGAACTGGACCCCGATTTCTTCTATGCCGGTTTCGATAGATTGGTTTACTTATGGAACAAATGATTCGACAGCCATGATGACTATGTGGAAAAATAGTAAGTATCAGTGCCTTGCTAACTTTATGTATCTCTTTGATTTCGTGAATAAACCTTTTTTCTCACAGGACTTGCTACCTTATTTTTGAACCACCCTCGTACACTAATCAATGAGTTATTGTACAAATAATGGGAATTTAAAACGATTAGGGTATATTTAAATTAGAATCAACAATTTATCTCATAGAATATTCACAAGGGTACCCTGGTGCCCGGTTATTGGTTAAAATCGTAAATTTGATGCACTAAATTAAAACAGCATAATTTTTACAAAAATTTTTTGTCAACTGCACTAATCAGTTAGTTATCGTGCAAATAATAGGGATTTAAAGCGATTTTGATATATTTCAATTAGAACCAATAAATATTATGATAACATGGACAGAAAGGTACCCGGTCATTGATTAAAGGGATAAACCTGTCAAAAAGGAAGGGGAACTTACGCTCTTCATTAAATCGCAACTTTATTTAATAAGTGTTATTTTGTTTAGCAATATATAGTGCTTGCCGTAGAAAACAGATCAATTGAAAATTAGCATCAATTGAAAATTAGCCCAATCAGAATTTTCTCCGTGATCGAAACTTTTGTATTCCCGATGAGGGAGGAGGCGCTTTGGGGACTTGTTCTGAAATACTTTAACCAAATAGCAATTCAAAGGCTTCTCAAAGTCTTTTATTATACCCTGGGAAAAAATCGAAAATCCAGTTCCATTTGGTTAGGTCCAGTGGTGATAAGTGTGCAAAGAGTGGCGATAAGTGTGCAAAGAGTAACGATAAGTGTGCAAAGAGTGGCGATAAGTGTGCAAAGAGAGGCGATAAGTGTGCAAAGAGTGGCGATAAGTGTGCAAAGAGAGGCGATAAGTGTGCAAAGAGAGGCGATAAGTGTGCAAAGAGTGGCGATAAGTGTGCAAAGAGAGGCGATAAGTGTGCAAAGAGTGGCGATAAGTGTGCAAAGAGTGGCGATAAGAGTGCAAGAACCAGTACGATAAGTGTGCAAAGATTCTGTCTTTTTCATTGCCAACCTCCTGGTGAGTCCGAAAAGACTTTTAAAAGTCAAAAACAAAAACAAAAACCTCTCCGGTCGCTGAATCAAAAATTCGGAGACATCAAGTTCCGTTCGATTGTCGAGCACTATAAATCTGTAAAAAATCAGCTTTCTGAGTACCCACGGTACTTTAAAGGGGTCTGAAAAGACTGTTCGACCCCATTTTCTCCGTCCCTGGAAGAAATTCGAAAACAAACGTTATGAACTGATGCCTATGTTCTAAGTGTGCAAAGATTCAGCCTTCGAAATTAAAGGAGGGGCTTCTAATTTTTTTAATGTTTTCTAACCTCCCCATCGTTTTATCCATTAAATTCTGTGCTGCATTCGATACTATAAATATGCAAAGATTTATCCTTCAAGGTCACCAGGGGGCTCCTGAGGGATTTAGAGGGAGAAAAATATATTAAACACGTTACACAATTATAGGGATCATTTGTCGACTGTTCGACAGAAAATTTTGAAGTCTGTGAATGCTCATGAGTGAGAAAACCCTGCTAGATGGATTTAGATGGACAAAAACATATTAAACACGTTACACAATTATAGGGATCATTTGTCGACTGTTCGACAGAAAATTTTGAAGTCTGTGAATGCTCATGAGTGAGAAAACCCTGCTATATGATATTGTAATTGATAAACTCAGACGAACTCATATCTGATAAGAAAATTAGAATGTTTACAGCATTCGTATTGGATGTAATTTATATAATGGTTTTCCTTTTCAGTCAACCAGGGTCACAACAAAGTAGATTTCCTGCCATTTGTATATGCTCCGTGTCCTTGTTTTATTTTATTTTATTTTATTTTTCCTCATTAGAATATGTCATCACTATCGCCAACTGGGTTCACTTTGGTCTTTAAAGACAAATTGTATGGCGATAAAAGCAAAATTTACTTAAAATGTTTGTCACCCTCTACTTTTATCCGCGTAAGGAAACAAAATTAACAATATAAGAACCAAAGTTGGCGGTATTTCATTTTATATAGTCTGTTTGCTTAAACATGATATTAATTATTTTTTATTTTCCTTAAATTCGTATAACGTAGAAGGAAAATATTGTGACGGGATGAAAAGTTCAAGTTTGAGTTTTTGACGGAAGAGCACGTTTCAAGCATCTCTAAACTTGGGTTGATATATATATATATATATATATATATATAAGAGGTCGTGGGGAGCATGTTATCATATACTCTTATGGTTCTACTCTGTTTTTATTATTCCTTTTGGCTTTTATATTATGCATCGTTATATGTTAAGCCTGCGTCGCGCCTGATATTTCATGGCATTCTTGGTATTCTTTGAAATCTGCTTTATTTGTTTTTTATATACATATCCCTTAATTTAATTATTTCATACATTTGGTTTTATTTGTATATATATTCTTAAAATTATTTATATATGTAAACGTTCGCAGAACCAATCGGGTAGTAGAATGTAGTAAAATCTCACATCTGAACAGAATATAGCATGTTATCATTAATATGCGATTTTTATTCATGTGTCTAACGTTTTGTATATTATTTTATTGTCAACGGCTGCATATACGCATTACCTCTGATAAGACACTCTCTGAAAAGATTTGACTAATAATATTAAAAGGAAAAATACCATCTTTTTTAAATCAACATTAAATTTTAGAGTAAGTTACTCAAATACTTAATGGTAATGATTAAAACATATTATACGAAATAAACTCATTCCTAAATATTTAATTAGATTTTTTCTACAATACTTCTACTACATAGTTTAATTGTCAACTGCATCTGTTGTTTTACAAAGAGTTCCGTAAAGAAACTTCCAGAATCTAGAAAATTTAAACATTATGTGATGATAATTCAATTTTAATACAAGGATTTATATAGCATTGTTTTTAACATTTTACAACAATGTTGAAAAGTATTTATGGCTTTGTTCATTCTGTCTGTCTGTCTATCTGTCTACCTGTCTATTCGTTAGCACGATAACTGCTGTAAAAATGACTTAATCGAAATGACATTTTAGTATGTTGTTCAGACGGTCTGTAGGGCCTATGGGAATATAAATGAATAATATCATATGTAGATTTGGATTAAACCCACGTTGAAAAAATGAAATATATTGAGCCCTATGGGACGTAATTTTTCAAACATTTTTAAGCGGATTTAAAATCCACAAATTGCTTCGAAAATTTTAGGTAATATTCAAATTGTTCCATAAAATATATAAAAAAAATTCAGCGAAATATATTCAGTAGCTTTTTAAATAAAAATTAAAATAATAATTACACCTCTTATATGAAATGATCGCGTGACCATTGCATGAAGAGATCGCGTGACCCACTTCAAAATTAACTATGGCATCCATCTTGTCTCAAAATCGTGATTTCTTAAGTTCTTTTTAATTCATATTGAGTGTTGTATCCGTCCTAAAACAACTTTATTTTTGCTTAAATTCTGTACATCTACATGCTGAAACAAAACAATTACAATACATTTGAGTTTAAATGATCATCCAAATTTGATTATTTCAACAGCGAAGCCTATTTTTCATTTATGTAAAATGTAAACAGCAGAATATATAGAATGAGTTGTATTAGAATTGCTTTATTTCTTTAACAGCAAATTATTTATCCCATGGAGTCTGCATAGCTGATATGAATGAAATATTCATTAATTTTACAAAGAGAAGGACGATTTTTTTCGATGAAGTTTTAAGGATAGAGTTTAATTACTTGAAGCTCCATGGTCATAATTTTCACATAAAATAAATTGTTATAGTATTGTGATGAATGAAATGATTGGGAAAATGTTATGAATTAAATGCTGTTTTTATAGACAGATCCAGGCGTGTTATTTTTTCTATGACGTCATTTGAATGAATTTCAGAAGTTTTCAATAAAGTTTTCAAATATAATAAATTATCGAAGTATTATGATAGTTTTAAAAATATTACCGAGGAATGTATCGCATTTTAGAGATGTTTAAACCAGGCAATTTATATTTCAATACCGTCATTTTAATAAAGTTCATTTTTTTCGATGAAGGTTTAAGTTTTCAAATATAATAAATTAATGTAGTATTGTGATAAGTTTTAAAATATTACCGAGGAATGTATTGCATTTTAGACTTGTTTAAATAAAATTGCATTGAAGTTGGAAAGTGTTTCATAATTAATGCTTTACGCGTGATTGATGGGGGTAATGTATAGGGAAAGTATTGGAATCATGCCGAAAATCGCAACGCGAGTTTTTGACGGATCTGCAAGTATCGAGACCTCTGCAATACGAAATAACTATTTTTAGCGTGACGTGTGTGTGTGCCTGTGTGTCTATGTATCTGGGTGTGTCTGTCTGTTTGTGTAATGTATGTATCCACTCTAACTCAAAGTCTAATGGACAGAATTTCATAAAATTTGGTAAATAAGTCACTAGAATGTGACTCTGCTGATTAGTTTTTGGTTCGATTCGTATAAACAGAACTCGGCTTTTCTCGCGAAATGTTCCGCAAAAGCCTCTATCTACTCTAGCTAAAAAACTAATAGACTGAATTTTACAAAATTCGATAGATAATTCGATTGTGGATCACCCTGGTGCTGATTAGATTTTGGTATGATTCGAAAAAATAACCTGCCTTTTTTTGCAAAATGGCCCGCATAAATCGTCAAAATCTATAATAGACTACGTATGCTTAAATATATCCATTAAATGCTTATTTTATACGTATTTTTTAACGAAGAAAAGAATAAGGTCAACCCCATTACAATAGGACTAGCAGTTCTCGAGATATTTTAGTTTTTTCGTATTTTGTTTACGCCACCTTTGAAAATAAATCCAGTTACCAAATGAGAACGAAAATTGAAGTAAAAGTGAATTAAATTTAATTAAAATAAAGAGATCGTGGATATAAGTCTGCAGGGAAAGTCATGTGCTACTAACATCATATTTTTAAATATTGTAATTGTGTACAATTGAAATCAAATCCATACATCAATTATTTTGGACGACCGAAGAAAGTTTATTTAAAGAGAAAAAAGTTTCAGAATATGGATTTATCCTCAAAGCTATAACCATAGTCTTATTAAATGAAAAATATATATATATATGAAACAGACAATCACATGTATTTTATTACAAAGATCGTGATACAGCGAAAACTGTATCAAAGAAGCGACTTTAGATTCAAAAATTCGTGTTTTCCTTACATGTATAAATTTAATAAATCCAGCTGTGTGCACCAAAGCAATGGACAGAGTTTTATTGGTAAAATATTGTTCTACCAAATTTGAAAATATGCGGAAATAATACAGCTATAAATTCTTTTATTATCAAGAGATCATAAAACATGGGGAAAATATAGAACATACTGCATTTTGATGAACAGTGCAACCAAAGCAAATATGGTTTTAATATTGCTTTTGGAATTCGAAGCGATTGTTTGAAGAAATAATTCCGAGGAAATACCATTTTGAATTCCAGGCGTTTGTCTTGTAGTAATGGTATTTGGAAAGTAAACCTAAGATTTCTAACCTAAAATATTTTGACATCATTCCCTCATTGTTCTTCTCCGATATTTTAAAAATTATTAAAAGAAAAATTGGTAAAATATGTGTATATATATATATATATATATATATATATATATATATATATATATATACTATATGTATATATATATATGTATATATGTATTTTTATATATATATATATATATATATATATATATATATATATATATAATATATATATATATATATATGTATATATATATATGTATATATGTGTTTATATATATATATATGTCGAAAATTATATTTATTTTTATATTGCATAACCGCAGAATTCTACAAGGGTGATTGGATTTTATACGTATAAATATAAATGCAGTTCAAAGAAGTCAAAATGGAGCAAGAGATTCAAGAAATAATGAATCTGACAATATATTTTCTAAATACAATTACAATGAAAAATTTTAGCTAGTGCAAGGAATAATTACTCTTATGCATTTAAAAATAAATGCAGTTCGAATAGTTGTTGTTTACAAGAAGCATTTAAAAATGTAATGCTGTTAAATATTTATTCTATGAGAAGAGTTAACATGAAAATGTTTAGTGTAATTCTATGATAAAAATTATATTTACACTATTTTAAGTAAACAATGACTGGAAAGCAATTTCATTTGTCAATAAAGTTAAATTCTCTGAAGATGTGTTTTTCAAAGTCAAATTATATTAAAGTCACTAAAATTGACAGATATGTAAACCTAATATATTTATGACATTTGAAAAAGGAATTATACATTCGAATACGTAAACAAATGCGTACATATGTATATTTCCACTGTGTTTAATTAATGTAAATTATCTGTATATATATGTTCTCTTATATTAAATTCGTTTACAGACGCTATAATCTGTTATACAAGTATAGCAACAATATTTCAAGCAATCAGAAAGAAAATATGTGCTTGATTCTCGCATCAGTAAATATAATTCTTAGCTCTAATACTGAAAACCTAATTGAAGTACACACGACAAAGTAGGTACTAATGGTTGAATGTGAATATCATATATTTGTGGATTCATAAATGTGAGGTTTGCCACTTGTTAAGGAAGTTGTATAATTGAATTACGTCTCTTAATGGCATTCCCGTAGTATAATCTAACAATGCACATAATAATGTATAACACAGTGATGACTGTTATCAATTAACATGAAAAAATACTATATCTTTATATACACATGGTGGTACATTTATAAAGAGGGTCACATCAGATTCCCAAAACAAAAAGTAATTTAAACTTGGTCTGCGAAAAATTGATAAACACTTTTAAAATTCAAATAAATATAAGGAAATGCAGATTATGCATATTTTATTGAATGTGAAATTCAGCAAATGACAGCGTTTTATATCATACGTATTTCCTTTGTGATCAGCAGGATATCTTCTACGGGTTTTAACTAAGACCAAAAGATCAAAGTAAAGTTCAAATGCTTATAACGAATTGCAGTTAGCATGGTAAAATTTTGTTTTACTCTGTATGAAGTGAAAATGACGCCATGAAATCAAATCAGCGATTTTGCTGACTTTTTTTATTCTTTGCGATATAATTACGCGGGAATCCTCAATCAAATGCCATCCACGTCACTAAATGAGTTTTACTGCGTGAAAAAAATCATTCAAAATTTTAAATAAATGTTTCGAACATTTGCTACGATACCGTGACAACCCGATTAAAAAGAAATATTCTCGAGAAATAACCGTTTAAAATTCCAAAAATACCTAAATCGAAAATAAACTGCGTGTTATTGTTTGAGAAAAATTATGCCAAGTTTTGAATACATGTGTCGTATATTGCCCACCATATTGCGACAACAGATTTTCTTTGACTTCGTGTATGGCCTAGGTATATTCTCCCATTTCCCCCTTAACACATTATACATATATTTCACATCGAAAATAACCTTACCTCATCGTCTGTATCGTCCTCGGCGTAGTAATCATCGTCGTCGTCGTCGTCCGATAAATCAAAACTTACGACTCTTGCACGTCTTGGTGGAGGAGATACCAGTTTATCACTATATGCTTTCCTGTACACGCCTGTGTACCGTGCTGGTGCACTGTTGGACAGCAACCAACTGTCCAAACTGCTGCCCCTTCTTGTAGGGTTTGCAGCTGTAGACCCGTACGAAGACTGTCGAAGTAAATTAAGACGTTCGCTGCTGGCACGATAGGTCATAACACTTAGCTTCATATCCTAATACTTTCACAAGCTTTTTGTCAAAAAAATACTTTTCTAGATGTTTCTAGATGCAGTAAATTTATTGCAATTTGGAAGTCTTTGAATACTCACTTTTAGATGTTATATACTTTTAGATGTTATATTCTTTAGATGTTATATACTTTTAGATGTTATATTCTTTAGATGTTATATACTTTTAGATGTTATATTCTTTAGATGTTACATACTTTTAGATGTTATATTCATTAGATGTTATATACTTAAATTATTTTCCACGCATTTATAAGCAGCGAAACTGTGAAATCACTTATGAAATATATAAGTTGCTATCTTACTTGAACGTTCGTCGATAAGTATACACTTACCAAACTATCCGAACGTATATTTTGTCCAAAACTATTACTTAAAGACAGCTGGTATATAATTTATGATAATCTGAAATAATAATTGTAATTAGTTACTATATTTTGCGTCTGGAATAACTAGAACACTATTTTGGGTCGTAGATCTCACTTGCAAACTGCAGTTTAAAATTAAAAAATATCCCATTTGTATATATTTTTAATTTTTACAGGTCTGTTTATTACTTTTTCTGCGTTAAATAATATTATTTAAATGACATTACAGTTGATATCATTTTAAATAATATGTATGTATATGTATGCTTATATAACTTATTACGTGGGTTAACTAACAAGATAAAATTAATTAGAACACTTAAAAATACAATACTTCTGCGAATAATATTATAACTAGTAGATCAGATCGGTTTAACTGTAATAGGCATTTGTAAAATTTTTAAAATTTATCCTTATAAAAAATAATGAATATTATTTTGCGAAATATAAGCATAAAAATAATTTTCAAAAGTCTGACAATTTTTATTTTTCTATGAAATATTCTTACTATTTCGGATAGAGCCTTATAATGGAAGAAATCTATGATTTTTAAAAATAATGATATTTATAAAAAGTGTTGTAATCAAAAATTAGAACTCGTACACGTAAATCTTTTACGAATAGAAAGATTTTCAAAATATGCAGGAATAGTATATTACAACCAATAGCTATTAGTTGTTAAGAAGGAACAGTATAAGATATTGCACCTCTGATAGGTATTGTGTTATATATGTATTATCTAAAAAAATATAAAATACTACTATTTAAAAGGAAATTACTACTAGAGGAGAAGACATAGTTTGGTTATTACTGAAGATATCTAATAGTTTTATGTGAGAGAAAAGTCACTAATACATAAGCTATTTAAAGCGTTACTATTTATTAAATACACTATATTTAAAACTATAATACTAATGCATATAATAATTAATCTGTGCGTAATATATCTGAATATATTGAATACAAAATTTAATCCGTTATATGACTTAAAACAAGATGTGCAGACAATGCAGAGAGGGAAAATGTCTCTAAAATATACATAAAATTAACATTATTAATTATAGTGACTTCAATTCTACAGACTAATTATTTTAATGTAAATAAAACTATTATTTTCTAAGAATTGTACCCTTTTTTTTGTAAAGTTTTGATCACTACCTTGTGGTTAAGACTAAAGTTAAATATGACAAATGACAAACATCAGTCAATAAATAGTGACTGTTATAGTTACTGCGAATATATTATGAAAAGTGAGACAATGAAAAGAGGAAAAAATATCTCTAAAATGCAATATATAGAACTGAAATTATTTTAAATTTATTGCATTGCTACCGCCTATATATATTAATATAAATTATGACTAATATTCTCAAAAACGATATGCTTCTTTTGCGTGAAATGTTGATTACTATCTTTATGGTTAAGCCTAAAACTAGCATAAAATGTGACAGATAAATAATATCAGTCTATAAATATTGACTATTATCAGTTACTCGCAATATATAATTGCACATAATTTTACGTTTCAAAGTCTATATTACTGATATGGTTGGGATATTCATGGGTTTTATTTATACAATGCATTTAAAACAGTTTGAAAATATGTACATTATTCTTAAATATTTTTTTACAAACTAATTGTGCGAAATATTATAAATCAATTAAGACTCTAAAGATTTCTAAAATAGAATCTATTCTTAAATCGTGTCAATGTGAAACCAAATCTAAAATAGTTGATTGGGATTTGTTTTCTAATTATTAAAAACCAAACTTAAATAGTAACATAGTTTATAGTAATATATCCTTCGATTTCTAACAAAACTATTAACAGAAACAAAACCATTACATACTTAAAATACTTTGCAAGTAAAATAGATACAAACGTTTGCAGCATAATCTTATATAATTTGTCATTTACAGATTTCTTTCCGATATGTGAAAAATTAAATTCACATTACAAATATGATGGTGCATCTTTATCTTAAAATTATTGTTGTGATTACGTCGCATGTTTCGTTCGTAATTATAAAAGCCTTCGAAATCATGAAATAAAAAAATTATACATTTCTGAAAATAAAAACTTCCATATGCTATATGGCATTTTATGATTTTTTTTTAAATGTATTGATTATAACTGAAATTTATTAAAGTTTATTCCATGATTAAATATATTGGTTTCAAGATTTTATAACTTTAGACTTATTCTTTAACACTTGGCAACAAAAATATGTGTAAAAATATGTTAACCACGTATTTCACACAAAAACATCCTACTCATAGCAGATCCAAGAAAAAGTTTTCAGGTGCAGAACATAGCTAAACCACAGAGTTTAATCCACAGTCAGAAATATCTCAAAGTGATCGAAAAGTATTCACTCAAAACCACGAAACAACTTTGCGCGCAAAAACATTCCAAAAGTGCAAAAAATCCAGTATCCCGCTCAATAATCAAACTGCAGAATAAGTGAAAATTAAGGGTCATATGCCGCCAAATTATTGTCTTGGCACGTGCTGAAAAATATGATAATTTATTGCTGTGGCAGGACATCCGTTAAACGTGTGTGCCTCGTGGCTGCAAGCGGAGAAGTGCGAACTTCTCATGAAAGAGCGAGATCGCAGACGATTTTGGGGGAGGTAGAAAAGAGGAACATTCGGAGGAAAAGCTTTATCGACCCAGAGCGTCAAGGAAAGGTGTACCCCGTGGCTCTGGTGGCCTTTGTATTGTTTCAATAAGTTCAGAACTATTGGACTGTAAACGGAAATAATGGAATATATAATTAACAAGAAAGATCAATCATGCAAAAAGTATTGATGTGATAATAAAACACTTTCCAATTGAAATGTAATTTTATTTAAACATCTCTAAAATGTGACATATTTAGCGCTAATATTTTTGAAATTACCACAGTACTACAGTAATTTATTATGCTTGGAAACTTAAAGCTTCGTCGAAGGAGACAATGGTAGTTACATAAAACAAACTTTATTCAAATGACGTCATCGAAATATTATAAATCATCTGCTTCTTTATGCAAAATCAATGAATATATGTCATGTATTATATCACTTATATTCCAGACTCCAGAGCTAAATAATTTTGAGTGAAAAAAATTCAGCAATTCCTATACAATTCGCATAACAATCACTTGATTTGTTTACATTCGGCTTGCTATAGTATAGCGTTAAAATTAGGCTTCGTTGTAGGAATAATCAAGTTTAGTGATCATTTAAGATAAAAAATATTTTAATTTCGATTGCACAGAATGTAGATATGCAGGTAATACGCAAATAAAGAGGTTTTATGACGGATACAACACTAAATATAAATGTAAATGATCTTTAAACATACATAGTAACAGCGGTGAAAATGGAAGCCATATTTATTTTGCAATGCGTCCGTGATACCTTCATATATCATGGGTGTAATTATTATTTCGATTTTTATTTAAAAACTACCCAACATATTTTGCTAAAATTTTTTTACACATCTTATGTAATAATTTGAATATATTCTAAAATTTTCACAGAAATTTGTGAATTTTCGCTTCCCTTAAAAATGTTTGAAAAATAATGTCCCATAAGATTTATTGTATTTCATTTTTTCAACCCGGGTAAACCGAAATTAATTGGGTGATATTACACATTTTTATTCCCAAACATCCCACAGACCGTTTCAACAACATACTAATAACTACTACAGCATGCCATTTGGATAAAATCAGTTTACGGCAATTATTGTCCAAACGGACAGACAGACAGAATGACCAAAGCCGTAAACACTTCTCAATTATATTGGAAAGTGTTCAAAATGGCAAAACTCATTTTAAATATCTACCAAAAATTGAAATAATTACATTTATAATACAATTGCATTTAATTTATTAAAATATAAATGAAAATACAATATTTTTAATATGTGTCTAGCTCCAGAAATTGTAAAATATACGTTGTTTCAATCAAGTATGTTCCGAATCTGGATGTGAGGATGGACAACACGTAGGACATCTTCGGAGATGCCCAACTTCTTTTATTACCTGCGAAAACCAAAGACATCAAATACTGAGAGGTCGGAGTTACGCACAGCTACTTAGTGGTATTCGAAATCTTTGTGGTACACCTGTTGATCGCACATAGGCACCGCTGTTTATTGGAAATAAAAAAGAAACAATAATGGCTATAAAACATATATTCTCAATCATAGTGATATATTTCCCTTATGTTTGTTATCTTAAGAAATCATAAACACTTACCGCGCCGCTGTTGAGAGAAGGCCTAAATTCCACAGTGCCGTCGATCGGATATCGATATTTATTATCGAGGAAAAGTTCCAAAAGTGAAATCCGATGATGGGGTATGAACAATCCCATTTATAGTGCATACGTGGAAATATACGTGAAGCAATTTATTACAATAACGCTGGGACTATAGGCTTCTGCATTTGTAACTTTGAGAATATGTTCAAATCCTTAGATTTTGAGGTATTTGTCGGGCTCACAATGAAGCACGAGTAAACTGAAGTTCTATTTCATCAAAAATAATTACTTTCCTTATATACATAATGTATAAGGAAAGTATTGTGACGGGGTCGAAAATTCGAAATCGAGTTTTCGACGGGAGAACACGTTTCAAGCATCCCTGATCACGAATCAAACATTTTTGAAGTGATGTCTGTGTGAGTATGTGTGTGTGTGTGAAAGTATGTGTGTGTGTGTGTGTCAGTGAGTCTGTGGAGACAATAACTGACGAACGAATGGACCGATTCGAACCAAATTTGGTATAAAAATCACAATCCGTAGACACTGGAAGTCTGTTGTTTTTATACGTAATCGAATGTTCAGAACACCCCTAAATTTTCGAATAAAATTTTGGAAAAATCGTTAAAAAATCAAAACCACTAATAAAGTTACGCAAATAGACATGTCTTTTGTAATTTTTCATTAGAAAACGATTGACATAAATTTTAGAACGCTAACATGAACCGTTCTTGAGATATTGCACATTTTTCAAAAAAATAATTAAAAAATCATATAAAATGAAAAAAAAAATTCCTATTGAGAAACATGTTCACTTTTCATTTGTAATACCATGCGATAAATTGGGTGATATCATTCTGGTAGATCTAGCTCGTTCCATTCATGAAAAAAGATACTTTGAGTAATACTTTTGTATTTGAACGCCAATATTCATTTATCTGCTGTAAGAATAACTTATTTCTTTGAATAAGTTATATAGAATATAAATGTCTACTATAAAAGTAATCTATTTTTTACTGTAAAAGTAGTAAATTGATTGCATTATATAAGGAAAGTCATGTGTTGCCCACATCAGATTTTTTCATATTGTTTTGTATAACTTGAACGGTCAATGCGTATATTTATCAATCATTCAAGTTATGTATCCGTAATCATCTTTCACTATGCCCAACCGAAGCCAGTTCCAAATCTCATAACCATAGATCCTAGCAGCATTAAATTGCAATGCTTAAGTTCATACTTACAGAACATGCGTATAGGTATGATACGGGTGGAATGATACATTTGGCGAGTGTGATACTGTTTGATTTATAGAAATATCGTAAACGTAGCTCATTATTTCCCGACAAGTAATTCGTGCGGTTTCTGTACAGTAACCGTTTCTACAGACATATAATACATAGTTACGGAGTAAACTCTGGTATAATGGTTGTGCACTCAAGACGCAAGATTGAATTCAAATTTCTGGATAACTGATGCGCGTTTCATAAGCACAGTCTAAACAGGAACAATACTGTTCTCAAAATATTGACGAAAGTCATTTCACAAAATAGTTGCTCCTATTCTTAAAACATTGACGTAAATCACAGTTCAATGCAGCTCATATCTCGTTAACTACTCTCCAACTAAGTGATGACTCATTTTATAGATTATTTATAGAAACTTCGAGAAATATTTATATATATATATATATATATATATATATATATATATATATATATATATATATATATATACTTATTGATTTATTCTTGTGATACACAGCTGTAAAAATCCAATTACAATGACTAAAGACAAATGAAAAAATCTGTTATAGGCAGTATATGACTCTCCCTGCAAACTCACTTTAACGTCCTTTTAATTTCTTCAATAATTCATTAAATCGGGCTCAATTGCGCTGAATAACACGTTTGCTTATATTAAATTACACTGAATTCGCAATTTTTGAAATTTTCGTTTCAGTTTGGAAAATGGACTTATTTTCAAAAGTGGCGCAGCGAAAAAACTAAAATAGCTCGAGAACAGCTAATCCTAGAGAATTGGGGCAGATCTTATTCTTTCCATTGTCAAAAGTTACGTATAAAACAAGCATTTAATTGATATATTTGAGCATACGTAGTCCTTTACGTTAGGTTTTGACGATTTTTGCAGGTCATTTAGCAAAAACGGCAGATTATTTTTTATTGTACTCGTACCAAAATCTAATCAGCACCAGGATAACCCACAAGACACTTATCTACCAAATTTTGTGAAATTTGGTCTATTAGTGTTTCAGCTATAGTGGATACATACATTGTGCAGACAGACTCACAGACACATAGACACATGCACACACACGTCACGCTAAAATAGTTCTTTCGTGTTCTAGAAGTCTCAAAACGTGTAGATCTGTCGAAAACTCTAGTTGCAATTTTCGGTAATATTCTATGTATTGTAGGGAAAGTAAAAAGGACAAAAAACAATCAAGATCAAATTATAGTCCAAGCGTTAGACATATGCCATTGAAATAATGCACAGACACAAAGCATACATCGCAATGAATTATATAGACGATAAAATGTGAAAACCTAGAATTTTCTAACTCAGGCACGTTTTGTAATTCTAGAGTCTTAAACGTCAAGAAACTCCTCAAAGACTGATCTTTCACGTGAAAACTAATGAGGTGGAGGTGCAGCACTTCACTCACTTTCATGATTAATTAAATTTCCTAAGAAAGCAAAGAAAATCCTCATTCTAATGTTATTCTTTAAGCAATTAAATTCAAAGTAATTTCTTATATATGTGGATGAAATATTCGTGTTTGGATAACCGCAGTTTTAAAGTTTAAATACTTTGAACTTTTTCAATAGTTTGTAATGCATTTAGATCATATCTGTCCTAAACTAAAACTCATATTCACAGAGTTACACAAATGATGCGAAATGCGTAGCTGTCCCGTACACTTTGAGTGAGATATAAGGGAAGGAACATGCAGAATCGACAATCACTCTATCTGCAAGGGAAATCATTTTGCAATTTTTTTGTTTGTCTCAGAGGAAACGTAGTAGCAGAGAATAGGCCACCGCCAACAGATGCAGTGCCAGGCAGACAGACGATTTCACGAGGTGTATGATGATTGAAATCAGAAGGGGGTTCTGGTTAGTCCATACGACAAATCTCAGCGGATTTCCACCTACACGCGTTGACAGTTCACCGGCTGCTGTTGTGATTGAGATCCGGACCGTCCGACCTACCAGAAATGTGTGAAAGCCCCAGGCCGTCCGGCTCTTTCAGAGGACTTACAGCATCAAAATGGACGACCGGGCTACCAGAAATGTGTAAGGTAACTGTTTGGATGCCGGTAAATATCACCCAATTTAGACCGGAACCCATTGGGGGAGGCATCCTCAGGGACCATACCCTCCTTCCCCTACTACCAACCTCTCGGAAAGACATACGGACCCACACGTTTAACGTGATCGTACTCCGCGTGACCACAGCGACAGTTTTGGCAGCGGTGGAAATCGAACCCGAGCCAACCGAGTGTAATTCCCCACTCGCTAACCACTTGTCTACATTGTCCTAGTGCACCGACTGTGGAGAAGATTGTTGGAGCAAGGGGATGTGACACATTTGAAGTGTGTCGGTATGACTAGAATAACGTAAGTGCACGTGGACCGATGCATCGGTCGGCAAGCGTTGACGGCCCCGCAGGCCACTTCTGTCGCCTTTTTTCAGCATATGTAGGACACACTTGATGCTCCCATATCGACCACGCCCTTTATCTGCCGATAGGTCGGCAGCGACCTGCACTCATGGCGCTCGTTGAGAAGACTGCCATTGACCCAACAGCACAGACGCGTCCTTTTGCAATGGTGTCGAGATAGAGCCACGTGGACGGCGGAAAGGCATATGGTCGTGTTCTCAGATAAGTCACACATCTGTTTTAGCAATGACAATCACCTTGTACAAGTCTGGCACCAACGGGGTGACAGATCCAATCCGGTCGCATCTGTGGAACGCCAGGTTACCTCTGGTCCGAATTAAAGGCACTGTGACAGCCCAACAATACTTGGATGACGTGCTGCGCTGCGTCCTGTGATGCTACCCTTCCTTCAGGGTGTGACCAATGCTTTTATTAGCAGGATAACGCCCGACCATATACGGCAAGCATCAGCCAATATGCTCTGCAAGGTATCCAGTTGCTTCCCTGGCCACCAGTCTCTCCTGATCTCTCACCAATCAAACCCTTCTGGGACGTGATTGGACGTCGCTTGTGTGTGCTGCCACCGCCGCGTTTAAAAGATGAAATCTGGCAAATATTTGAAAGGAAATGGCCAGCCATTCCTCAGAACACCATCCGCAAGCTCAGGACTTTGTATCTGTATCTAGACGTGTTGCTGCCTGTATCGCTGCCCGCGATGGTACTACAACCTACTGATAAGACGGTGTTATCACTCAGTGTATAGTGTATCATGTTGCAATAAACATCACTTATTGTTCGTTGCTGTCTCTCTCTGTTTGCCGATTTTCATCACTTTCTGTCCACGCTTCCTTGGTGTCTCATTTTCACTGTCGCATTATATATATATATATATATGTGTGTGTGTGTGAATGTATATATATATATATATATATATATATACTATTATGTTTTTTGTGTTAAAATATGTTGCTCAAGGTTTTATTATGAAACTGCGGTTCCATAAAGAATCGAGGAAGAAGGAACGACACAATCCAGCAAATCAAAAGGAAATACAATTATATAGAGTTCTGAAATCCGTAATCAATTATATTGAAAGCTTTTGGAAAACTGGTATATTGAAAAGTTGCCCAACGTCAAGCTGACTATTGCACTGAAGTGCTGCAATCATGTCATTTCTGATACAAAGTAACTTGCCAATCGTATTTCTTTCTGTACAAAATCTTATTTATAAGGTGATATAATATATTTTACTTAAAAATCTTTTATGGTAGAATATCCTCAAAAGTTCTTTGAAGTATTCGTCAATATTATAAATGGTCTATAATTCAGAACATAATAGCTGGACTTTTTTTATACCTGTATAATTTTACTTCTTTTCCACAAATAAAGAAATATATTTTTTAATTAAAGGCATATGTATTCGAATTAGCAATGGGTACATAAAGAAATATCTACAACACCGAACTTTTGTGATCCCCAAAAGAATGCAACTGACTTTTCCTATTTTGTAATTTTTAGTGAATCAAATTTTAAAGAATTTTTGATAAAGTGATACCTTCGAGATCTTGATTTCAAATGCTTGACATGTGAGCCCATTAGGCACAATTTGCAGAATTTAGCGTTTGCGACCAAACAAAGGCACAAACATATGTCGCCATTTTCGATAGTCTTGTCCCGGAAAGTTATGACATCAAAAACTACACGTCACCTACATTACATGTGTGAGTTGGGGCATTAACTATGGTTAGGTTCAGAACATAAAATAAGTTTCATTCGTACCAGAGCAACCAATGAAACCACCGCACGATCTCACATTGAGGAACAGCCAATGGAGGCAAAAGGGGGTATATTCACCCAAGGCAAAAGTACATGCTGTGGCAAAAATGGAGGGTCAACGAGAGTGGTTAGTTGTTAGTTAGAAAAATAATTCATGCATCAGAATGTTGGAGTCATGCGCTGAGAGTTAAAAATATGCTATTTTCATCAACAGTCGTGAGTTGGAGTTAGAAAGGCATCGCCAGAATAGCAGAATTGATGAATGCGGATCCTTGGAAAACTCAATCAGCAATTAACATCTAGTGCCGATCAACGACAGAGTCAGATGATGATTTGAGATCGCTGCTGAGATGAAACAGTATCAGTACCTAAAGATTCCAAAGTATGCACTTATCTTAACAAATGTTAGGTTGAGGTTGTTGCTAGTGAATAAATGAAATAGGACTGGGTCTCACACGAGTGCTATTCCCTTCTTTAAGTAATTTTGTATAAAGCTTTCACACAATATAATTTAATTATAATCATAATTGATATGCTAATGAATGCTAATTTTTTAAGTGAAAAGTGATGGTTTTAATGAGTAATGTTTTGATTTTTAATATTATGGTAATTTAAATTATGATAAAGGGACTCTCATAAAAAATTATGGATGGGTTTGGCGGCCATTACTAACAAAGAAAAGTTGATATATAACTAAATATCCACTATATTAATTTCACCACATGTCTCCCTTACATTAACATTTTAAATACCTATGTTATGAATTGTAATATACAATGGAATTATCATCTTACTATAACTGACTATACTAAAGATACTAAACTCAATGATAAACACAGAAATTCCATTCTAACATAAAACAGCAAAGAAATAAAAAATGGCGAATTATTCACCCCAGATTCACGGTATAGTTAAATTTTCTGCAAAACACAGCAAATCACTATTATTATTATTTTTTTAGTTTTACACAATGTCATTTTTCATTTCTTGTTACTGCACAAGACACTTTAGAGATGAATCATAAGAAACGGATGCATTTCTTGGTAACTTGTCTTCATTCAGATGAAGCATTTCGCGTTTATAGAACACCATTTATCATTCCAAAACTCGCATCCAGGTTTTAAACTTGTCTTTGAGTTCCTCGAATGTTTTGTATTAATATTTAATGATCTTGTTTTGATCATGCGGGTGACGTAAAATATCAAACTACGATTCATGTATTATATTTTTCAGCACGTGTTTTTGAATGAAAAAATGTATTAATGGCTTTGGAGGTATTAATATATCGTAGTTTCATTCTTAAAATGCAATACTGCTTGTGGTCTCGTACGGTATTATAAATCCTATGGAAATGGACCAGCCAAATATACTTTAAATATCCATTCGTCCTTATAAGACTATTTGATTAGATGTATTGTGTTCTATCTAATACAAACTTATCTGAATTTCTATCCATAACATTGTACAGCACAAATTTACAGTTCAAAGTTAATATTTAGTATATACATAAAATAAATCTATCAAACTGCTATAGAATTAGCAATAAACAAAATACTTCTTTACTAAAACAGCATGAAATAAATTAGTAAGATATCAACCGGTTTCAGACGCAAGACTGAACCAACTTTATCAGGATAAATGAGACTGAGATGTCATTTCAACCAAAAGAGGAGCATGTTTTTAAACATAAATATCTGATACTGGCAGCACATGACTTTTCTTATATATTGCGATAAATATATTTCTTTCACAGTAAAAAAATTATGTATAAAGTCCACGGTACAGTGTTTTAACGTTAAGTCACTGACACACACATACACACAGACATCACCTCAAAATCGTTGGATTCTTGTTCAGAGATGTTTGAAACATGCTCTCCCGTCAAAAATTCGAATTCGAATTTTCGACCTCTTCACAATATTTTCCTTATACATTATAATATATGTATAATGGAAGTAAAAATGTTCACTTGAGTTATGATGATAACTGTCGAAAATATGATAACAAAAATATTAAATGAAAAGAGTAAAATGAACAATAGTGTTAAAAATATTTGCTTAGAATACTCTAAAATATAACTTAGAATATTCTAAAGTGTAACTTAGAATACTCTAATATGTATTATATTTGAGAAATCAAATTGTCTAATTACAATACAAACATACATGTAATTGTTAGCAGTTGGGACATATAATTCCATTTTATGGAACCAGTTTTATTTTCAGAATCCGGATTCTTTCTATACTACTGTTCGTTTCCTTCCCCGATAAAGTTAACTTATTTAATTTCCGAAACACAGTGTTTTCTTGAATGGTAATTGGTCTCGTCTTTAAATGGTAATTGCTTTTGGTCCATAAGAGATGTTGCTCACATAGTTTATGGAACCGACTTATCTCTTTAGATGTAACAGCCATACTTTTTACCGGTGATGTTGCCATTTAGTTTCCATTATTTATTTATTTGTAAGAGCTATGATTTTCTCGCTGAATGGAATTGTTCATTTAGTTTCAGTAGCTGATTGTTTCCTTTATTTGTAATGATAATATTTTTCTGTCTAGTTGATGTGGCTCATTTAGTTTCGGCATCGGTTGCTTACTTTATAATTGCTTTTTTCCTCTGGTGATGTTGTAAGGATTAACAATTTCTATTCTCGACTTCTTACTTTTCGAACAATGACTTTGCCGGGTAAAAAAGATTTTGAATTTAAATAAGAGATTGAGGACGGCAGAGGGAGCTGCCAACCAGAGTTAAAAGATGTGAAGTGCGAAGCATGAGTTGGTACGTATAACGTGGGGTGTGCGGTTGCAACCGACGGTAAAAAATACTGTAGAAAGGGTGAACCATGTACACTCTAATTTATTATTTGTAAATTAGGTTAAATGGGTGTTTGTGTTATGATTTTCTACAGTTTTAAGAATAAACTTGTTTTTTTTATCAAAGATGCCTGCGTGTTCATTTCCGATTCTGCAAAATAATTTACCCACTTATTTTGCAGAATCGGATATTTTTCTGTTTAGAATCAGTTGTTATGTTTTTCCATGTAGATAATATTGTTTATTTATTTTATAGAACCGATTGTTTATTTTATTTTCAACTGATGTGGTTTTTTTTATCATGAATATGCTGTTGCTTTAGTTTCCGTATTTAATTTTATCTTTACAGGAAATACTAAGTTTTCTATCCAGATAAAGTTTCTCCTTCAATTTCCAGAACCACTTGCTACTGTGTTACTGTGAGACAAGAAATAGATCTCAAACCAGTTTTAAGTGAGATAGTTTTATTTTCAACATTTATGGCTAGCAGCAATAGCCAACACTACTTCAGACGAAACGACGCCAGTTTTTGCAACACCCTGGCCGAGAGGTCAGCTGAAACCATAAATTTGGGGGCGTCAAGACAGTTGGGTCGAAGGATTCTAAGGGTAAGGTGAGGCTACGAGAGTGGTTAAAAAGAATGATCAATTATGAAAGATATCTGGTCGCAGGTCCCAAGTTCGGCCAATCAGAGCTAAACAGGCGTGTCAGATCTCAGGCAACAGAGGCGGCGACCAAGAGATGATATTACACAACTTCTACGGGAAAAGACAGATATATCGAATAGCAGAGATGAAGTGAGATAGAATATCAGTAGACGTAGTTGGAGAGTTTGAGAAGTCGAAGTGCCAGAGTTGGGTAGTACAAGAATGGCAATGCTGCTAGAGTACGAAGAGTATTAAGTGTACAGTTAGCGACTACCGTACGAGACGACATATCACACTGCGAGTTGGTATTGTACGGCGTACACTGATAGAACTAGTACGACCGTATGAGCTGTGTATTAATATTTAAAGAAAACCAGAAGGTATGTGCTCCACTTCTATTATATGCAGGTCATTGAACCTTTTGGTAAGTGCATTTTAATGGTCTAACATTTTCTCGCTCCGGCAAATAATGCTAATCATTGTTGTAATTGAGTTATTAGTTGATCCATGTTGTTAATAAATAGTTTTATTTTAAAGTTAAAATGATGCAATCAATTTAGTAGTATATTAATTAATATTCTATTCCAGGACTCACGGTAAAGATAAAATTGGAGGGTTATTAGCGGCACACAACGCAATGTGTAATAATGTTTCACGAATAGAATAATTACGGCCATGCTAATTATATGTATAAAAATAATAAGTCTAAAAGTATGCTTTATATTTTTTTAAATGCGCACCACAGTTACCTTTCATAGAAACTGCTATAATATTCACTTTGAGTAATGTTGTTCATTGAGTTTCTATAACCAGGTATTTAATTTATTTCTTACTGCTGTGCACTGCTATGTTAATCTCTGCATAAACATGTTTATTTAGTTTCCATAACCAATTGTTACTTTTTTTCTTTACTTGAACCTGCTATATTTTATTCCTTATGAACGCTATTAAGGTTATTTGGATTTCGTATCTGTTTTTTTTTATCTAAAACTCATCTGTTTTTCTATATATATAATGTTGCTCGTTTAATTATTTAGTTTTGGTATCCGGATTTTTTATTTATTTGTAGCTATTCTGCTTTCCACTCCTAATGATATTGCTCATTTAGTTTCCATAATCAAGTGTTTCCTTTATTTGTAACTGGTATAAGTTTTTCCCTGGATGTTGCTCTTAGTTTCCGAAAGCGGCAGTTCCCGTTATTTATCTATTCCGTTGTTTATCTCTATATTGCAATGTGTATACCTCCGGTTGATACTCCGCTATTTGTTTTATGTACTGGTTTTGTTTCTTCCATATTGAAAATGTTATGGTCTTCTTCGGGATAACATTGTTCATTTAGTTTGGAGTTCATTTATTCGGTTTCCCTTTCCAGGTGAATTCAGCTCATTTTACTTCCGATTTTGTTTTCCTTTATGAGTAATTGCTCAGTTTTACATCTTTGTTTATAGTTGAAACATCTAATTTCTGAAACGTGTCTTTTCATCCATTGTTTGCTAAATGATATGCACATTCGTTGTCTTGCATATTAGCAGTTCTTTTTAACACTGTATTAAGAGGAATTTCTGCATTCTTCTTTTGATCGTTTAACTACCTTTATACTTATTTGATTTCTTCAATATATTTTATTGCTTTCGGATTGATAGTGCCTTAATACCTGAAGTACGTGAGTATTTTCTGTTGAAAATCATTGTCTTGCTTTTGCTTAAGGGGATGGAGGACGTTGAATTTTTTTAAATTTATTTATTGACTTAGAAACGTTAAAATTTGTATAAATATTCTTCTTAAGATTACTATATAAAATACCATTAATTTTTTTTTCAATTTTGTTATAATTTTGTATTTTTTTAAATTTAATTTTTTAACGAAAATTTGAAATGCTCCTTGCGTGTCATTTGTTCACATTTTTGACTCATTTTACATTATTATCATTCAAAAACACATTATGAACAATTTTGGGTATCCATTTTTAAATCACTTAGTTACTTTTTAAAAAATATTTTTCTGAATTAAAACTTCATTTTCATCATTTAATTAAGTTCTTATTCACTTTTAATTACCTTAATAAAGTCCAATTATAAAATGCATACCTAGTTTTATTAAAAAGTATGAGAGGTGCCTTCTTGCCAAATTTCATGCATCTCAGGCAAAAATTGAGACGCATGGAGCATTTCAAAAATGTAAAACCTTTGAAACTTCTGTTTCGAAAAAAATGCGTTCAACCTTTTGCTTATGGATTTGACACCGTCCATCCCAAACGAAGAACCTCCCAAAAAGACAGGTATATGTCAAATACCTGTCTTTTTGGGAGGTTCTTCATTCGGGATGGACGCCGTCCCACTCGTAAGCAAATGTTAAATGTGTAAAATAATGTTATATATAAAAACTTATTTTAGTCGATTTTTGCTCATTTCAACGTCCACCGTCCCCTTAAGTGAATGATGTCTCATTTATTCTGACAAAGGATATTTTATGTCTTTAAAACCAGTTGACACCCACATTCATTTTATGCTTTCTTATTAATAAAGTTTATATTAACACTATAATATGCTCAGTTTCTGAAATTGCTCTAATAGTACAGTGAAAATTAGTGTATAATTCCGATTTTTAGTGCTTTTCAACATGGAATAACCGATAAGTATACTGGCAGTAATGAAATTTGTTATTGCAACATATACTGAAATTAGTTACTGCTTGTGCAGTTATCGGCCAGTATACGTTCTAAAGAGCGCTCTTAAAATATGGTACAGGCCCAACGATGCTGGTCTCTGCATTAACGAGTCTTTGATTAGGAAATGACCAAACTCTGCGGGTTTACTGCTAAGTCGTTTTTTATCTCAACTTTATCTATCCCTAGTACCATTTAGTATTGGTATAATATTGAATCAATATTGTATATCATGCAATTACTTTGGAAATATTTCCAATGTAATCCCAATGTTGGTCAAATAATGGCCTGCAATATTGGCTAAATATTTTCATTACAACATTACGCCAATATTGGTTACATTGTAAATATTTCCAATGAAACGCCAATATTGACGTACTGTTGTCCCATATTCTTCCAATATTTTAAGCCAGCTGTGGTAAAGCATTTTAAAATGGAACTTAAAGTTACACTTTTAGTTTAATTATCATTAATCTATCATATTTTAACATGGCCGTAAATTCGTACATTGTGGACTCATTAATTAAATTGTACATTGCATTATTGTACGGCTATTAAACCCTCCAATTATTTAACCTCTGCGTGAGTCCTGTAAAGGAATTATTAATTATTAAAATGCTGAATGGATCACACCATTTTAACTTTAACAAAAACAATTATTAAAAAACATAAATACTTAAATATTCAACTACAACCGTTTATCATATTATTAATTAAATCCCTTACAACAATTCTTCTCATTAATTATTGCGGCGGATGGACTATGTGAAACCAAAAATTTTAAAATTACTTAAAATGTATCTTTGACCTTTGATTAATGATGGGCACATACCTCCAACTTGAGCTTTTACCATAGACTATAATGCCTGAATCTGATTATACTGCACATATCAAACAGGTCTATCTATTATTTTGGAACATTTGCGGAAAACTCTCACACAAGTACTTTCTCGAAAATCTCACAAGTCATCTCTTCGTCCTTCTACCAGTCACAAGTCATGATCCAAGTTATCTGTTTTTTTTCTCTGTGTCGTTCTTCTTCGGTCACAGGTTGTGGCTATATTTTTTTCCCCCCGGGTGTCACTCCCCCTTTGCTTTCATTTGTAGCATTCAGTGTGAGGCAAAACAAGCCCACTTTCCATTGGCTAATATTTATCCAATGGAACTACTTCACAACCTTGTATGGGCCCGCTCGCTCCCCCCCCCCTGTCTTGGCACTCCTAAATTTATGGTTTGCTGTAAACTTCGCGCCATCCAGACTACAAGTATTTTTCGATGCTTCGCATATAATACATATTCACATAAAACTGTCTCATCAAAGTGTGAGATCAATTTCTGGTCTCACACTAACACTGGACCAATTCCGTCAAAATGACCACCTTGTCATATTGGTCCAATATTTCCCATATTTGCTGCCCATATTGCGCCAATATTGCGCCGATATTGGATTGCTACTAGGATTCTCATCTGGGTGATATTTTTATCTATATTTGCTCAAGATAAATCACAGTTTCTCTGCCGCGTTGCAGATTCCTTTAGCAAGCAATTCTACGTGATGAAAATTCTTAAACGTATAGGCTTCGAGCAGAACCAATGAATATATTGAAGCTTGAATCCCGAAAACGATTTAAAGTTTGGACGCGACTCTAACTTACCCAAGACTTTTCAATATATTTTTGTTTAAACCTTGGCTGTGTGAGTAAAATTATAGAATCTGATGTGGTGTAGCATATAACTGCCCTTACAGATTCTATTTTATTTTCTTTAAAAAAATTTTATATCTTTACACACTAAATATCGTTATATCTCTCTTTACAAATTAATTTTATTTCTTTACTTCTTTGTATATTTCTTTACAAATATCTTTATTTCACACATTTCTAATAAAACAACTGGTGAAATTGATATATATTTAAAATTCCATCAGGTTTTTCACTTTCAAAATCTTTTTTCTTTATTTGTCAGTTTGACGAATTTTAAAATGGTTCCAGATAGTCAAATTAAAAAAAAGAAAAATATCTCGAGAAGGGTTTATTTCATGATTAATCATGTGATTCTATTCGTTTTGTCGTCACCAATGTCATATCAAAAGAGCATTGAATTAAAAAAAATGTAGCCATTTTTTTTCAATATTTTCATTCTTTAACGGTCTCTGCTGGCAAAGTAGCTAGAGGTCTTAGTGACCAGGTCAAATAGTAAAATCCACGCCCACCTCGCACAAGAGCAGGTGTTAAGTTTTATTTAATACTTGTTGTTGATATATACGTCTAGATAGGGTTCCGTCCCCAACTCTGCCGAGGGCTGCTCCCACTGCCCCCCCCCCCATCGCTACGGCTCTGCTACTATTAATTTCGGAAGAAGTTCAGTCCATTTTTTCTAGTTATATCAAAACGCTATCAGCACAAGGTACCGTATAATGATTTAACTACCAAATTTCATGAAATCTGCTTCCCTTATCCTGTTGCTAGGGCTCTGTTATTCGTAATTTTAGAAGAAAATTGATCCAGTTTTTTTTTGTAGTTATGCCAAAATGTAATCAGTACAAGGGAATGCATAATTATTTAATAATTAAATTTTATTAAAGCTAGTAAAATAGTGTTCAAATCAATTAGAAGCACGAGTTCCAATTTTCCACATCATGCCACTATCTTCTCTTCCATTTATGGCAAGGAAAACAGAAAATAATTCACATATTCAGGTTTCCGGCTACACATTTTGCCACAATAAGCCCTCGGGTCTGTCGTGTTTTTCACATATTCAGGTTTAGGGCGGTAGCCCTGTGGTTAGCGAGCGGGAGTTGCACTCAGTAGGCCCGGGTTCGATTCCCTCCACTGCCAAAACTGCCGCCGTGTTCACACGGAATACGATCACGTTAAACATGTGGATCCGTAAGTCCTTCCGAGAGGTTAGTGGTTGGGGAAGGAGGGCGCGGTCCCTGTGGATGCCTCCCCCACTGGGCTCCGGTCTACATTGTGTGGCACTTCTCGGCCGCCCAAACAGATATATTACACCTTTCTGGTAGGTCGGATGGTCTGGGTCTCAACAACAACATATTCAGGTCTATCGCATAAGTTTCTCCATTCAGACGTCAACAAGCTTTTTTCCTTCAAAGTATGATACCCGAGTAATTTGACTTTCCCAACAAATACAATATGTAGGTATAATTATAGCGAAAGTTTTTGAATAATGTAGAAAATATAAGTTCAATTTTTTGTTGGAGCTGCAATTTTTAGGCGGTCTAAGACAAGAGCGATTTTAGCCTTACATTTGTGTGGGTCGGTGAATGTGTGTATGTGTACCAGTACGCATGTGCGTTTGTGTGTATGTGTGCCTGTGTGCCTGCGTGTTTGTGTGTATGTGTGCCTGTGTTCATGTGGCTGGTTTTCAGCGTGTCTGTCTGTCAGTCTGTAAAATAGCTGCAGATATTTTAGTCAACAACTATCTGTGGTCATTTCATGAAATTAAATAATGAAGTCATTTATACTGGTGTTGCTTAGATATGGATAGCTGTGATTGCAAACAATAAAACTGCCCATTTTGTACAAGGACGCACGCAAAACTCAATAAAATCTTAAATGAAAGCTAAAGTACACATGCCTAAATATATTAATTAAGTGCTCGTATTATGCTTACATTTTCTTTAATAATTAAATTAATAATTTTCTTTAATAATTAAATAGGACCAACTCTGTTAGACAGGAAAATGTTTTCTGGATATTTATCTTTATCGACTACTGTGGAGATTTGGTGAAATTTCACAATGACTCAAAATGTCAAATGAAATAAAATAAACTTAAAATTTCAAGCGGGACGTAATTTCAAATAAGTTTCTATTTCTTTTGTTGTTTTTCACAAAAGAAACTAAATCAATTCGTCGTGGGAGAAAGAAGTAGATAATTCGAATCTATGTTTAAAGTCATGTCTTGCCCACTTCATACATTTGTCTTTCTTGTTCGTCTTCATGGAACACTAAAAGACAATCACAAAAGTTCAGTTTTCGTAAAGGGGAAAGTTCACATTTTTTTTTCGAACGAGCAAATGTTCAGTTTCGTAAGTTTACCTCATTTCAACATAGTTTTGAGGAACATTTGGAATGCTGTTCATCATTTAAATACATTAAGGTAATAAACTCATTTACTAACATCGCAATTAATCGTTTTATAAATATTTAAGCAAGATCTTTATTATATCAAATAAATATAGAAATACCAAACTTCATTAAAATGAACCGCTGATGATGATTTCAAAGATTTGTTTAATAATATTAATATTAATATTAATATAGATGATCTGTATAGAATTATTTTAGGAATTTTTGAAAAATATAATATCAACCTAAAATATTCAAATTTTCTTTTTAAAAAATTACTTAACTTCACTCCTTATGAGAATTATATTCAACATGGTGGTACTATTTTTAAACAACAGGTTGGTATCCCACAAGGGGTGTGTGCCTCATCATTGTTAGCTAATCTGTATTTATTCTTCTATGAAAAAAACATTAATCCAAGCTTGCATAATATGCACATGTTTAGATATATAGATGACATTTTATGTGTATCCCCAAATAATAATATCCCTATAGTATTAAACTTTTATCCAAAAAATTTACAATTAAATGCAAGTAATAATGACACAAATGTTGCAAACTTTT